>PTRB01000095.1:0-106916 GCA_025094155.1 Lichtheimia hyalospora FSU 10163
GTCAAGTCTGCGTATATAAGCGTGTTGGGTTGAGAACGGGTGTGCTGAAATAAACCAGCAAGCTTGGCGATCACTCCATGTGGACGCCATTTCCTCAGATGAGCTCGAAATAAAACGGATGAAGCTTCATTTGGTTCAGATGAGACGAATCTATTGTGTACCAATGGTGAATGTACTTAAATCGGGAACGCGTTGTGAACAATGTGTTGGAATGCAGCAGAGAAAATAAAGTGGGAGCATGAAAGCTGGGAATTTTTCAAAGTTGAAAAGTGGGGGGATTTAACGGGGTTGCGTCCAAGGTGATCTTTTGCGGTTTTGAACGCTCATATACTGTAAAAGATTACATGTAGCAAGTGTCAGTGGGTTTAGTGATGATGAGATACAGAACTCTATTGAGATAGGTGATGGATCGTCTTATAGCGTATTCGAAAAAGGTGGAAGCGATTCTTGATTTCATGCAGATATTCCTTGAGCTTCTTGTGTGTATAGCTCTGAAACGCGTGTTCATGATCTGATGTGAATGGCTTGTTTTTTGTTATTGTCTCCTATAGTACTAAATTCATTACATACAGCATTGGATGCCCTTATCTGGACAATTTCAACATCTAACTTGATGACTTTTGGCTTGAATAGTGTGAATGGATTCTAGTGGTTCTCTTTTATGCGTGTAACTATTACATGCAATCAACTTCACTTTTGCATTTTATTGTCAGCACCATAAATCACGAGCAATCAGCTCCATCATGCATGATATGGTTATTGGACCAGAAATGATCATGTACATGTGTCATTATCCAACAGAACGGCACTACAGGAGATATTGTATTGTGATCGAATACGACTCAGTATAAGACGAGCATGGATAAGGAAATATATATAAGCATCAACTGTATTATGAATGCAATCAACGTATTGGACTTGGAATGGTCATTATGGATGGGAAGCCGTTATATCCCCACGATGGGATCTGGTGGTGGTGCTGCTATGCCGCCCGCTGGAGTCGAAAAAGTTAGTTGGAAGTGGAGTGGTGGTACCCTATTCGGAATGTTGGCAATACTGAACCGAGTGATGATGTGGTTGGTGCCCGCCCTGCTCCTTCGATATGGAACTCTTTCAGAAGTTTGTTTTCCAACCCTTGATCCAAGATGCCTGTTTCCTACTCTTGCACGTTTTAAGAAGATCTAGAGTTAGAGTTTGTTTGTTTGCTATGTTTTAAATAATTTCAAAATCTGAAAATAAGAGCGTGGTTTGGGATGACCAACCACATCTGATACAAGGGGAAGTGGAGCCAACTGAGATTGTGTTAGGAACGCAATACAAGCCAAAGTTATCACACCCTGACAATGACATTTCTCTTTATAAACGGAAGTTGCTTATGGTAGCAGCAAATGATAGATGAATATAGAAAATACTGTGATAGCAAATAAATGTCGTTATTCGATGGGTGGATATCATTACCGTCTATTGATTTATGCATGAGCAATCAATCACACCGAGACCACCCAATTAACAAGTCATGCAACATCCTCCCTTATCTTTCTTTGTGAGCACATATATTCACACGCCCACAACGTTCATATAAAGAATGTTATCGCCTACTTTACTCCCACACATCTCTTTCCTCCATCATAATCCTCTGGTTGCTTACTCAAGTTTTGGTGTGTATCATGGTGGATATTATTCTTGTGAATGAAATCTGACCTGTGTATTGATCGTGCTCATTTCTAGCTTGTCGCTGTTATCCTACTCCAATTATTCTTGTGGACAATACATATTGTGATACAATTTGATTCTTGGAATCAGGTAAAAGCCTATTGCCATATACGTTTGATGGATCATATACTCATCACATGCCTATTTTGTTTCTTTCGACGTAGCTTCTGACGGTGATACATTTGAAGAAATTTGTATCAGCAACAACATAGTAAATTTGATAAGGTGCGCTTAAACCAGATGGCTGGTGTGCAAGTATCTGAGCCATCCTACCAATATTTCGACATCCGATGGCGGCATAAAGACACCACCACCACCATAGATCCCATGGGGTGGATATAACGGCTTCCCTTACACATCCATTTGTGTGATGTATCAATCATGTCATAATATCTAATCTGTTCCTCCATCGATGCAACAGCATTATCCACGACTCAAAGATAGCCCTTCAAGATTGACAATTATTATTCTTTCCGTAACGCAATATGCATGCGTATATAACACCACACTTATTGTTTAGAGATTCATGTCAATCATGTCTTTATATGAATGATGGAATATGCAAGTACACCGTGTCTTAACAATGTATGGGTTCGTTAACATTATGTGACAAATGATCATTGTTGTAGACGATAGGGGATTTTTATCATTGTATGACAATGAGGATCAGGCAAGAGTATGGAGGATTATCATATGGATGCTCTAAATTGGCATGTGGTATGTGCCATTACCCATACAGCAGCAGCACAAAGAGAGAAATAATCATGACAGATAATGAAAATCACTGCTACCGTTTGTGGATGATGATGGAGGAGGATCGGACATGATTGTGAGATAGTGGTGTGGATGCGTCATTGTAACATGGATGATGTGATAATATGAATGAAGAATATGTTCATGATGGTACATCTGGTATTCATTTTTCATTTCTCATGCAAACAAGATCATTGCATATGCTTATAGGCAACATCAGCTTTTTATTGATTCAATTCATTGTCTCTGATGTAAATGGCGATGGATTCATATGTTATTCGCAAATTGGCTGACTTGACTTTAAATTCTGCTGCATTACCACGTGATCTTCCTCAACCGCATAACACTTCTCAGTTTCACAGGGTGATACGTAGACTACTTTCAACACAATCCAATGGCAGTGCAAGTATTACGACGATCAGGGCGACATATTCCTCATGTCCCAAGATATATTGCAGAATATACTGTGTATGGCGAAGCACATTACCTGTGTCCTAGTCTCGACGAATTGCCCACACAGCTTAACGCACTTGACATGTCGTATAATCTCGATCTTGACGAACACAATCTGCAAGTGTTTTCTATCGGTAAGCAATACCAGAGAACTTTGACATATAAATGTGGAGTGTAATAAGGGATATTATTATTTAGGGGGTGGCAGTACAGATGAATATGCTGGCATTGTACGATCCAACCGACCCATACCTGAATTATGCAACGTGTTTTACTTTGAAGCCAGCGTGATGGATGCGGGACAACAGGGATCTATCGTTGTTGGCGTATGCTCTGATCAAGCGGATCTCGAACAACTACCAGGATGGGGCACAGATACATGGGGTTACCATGGTGATGATGGGCGTGCGTTCGATGGAAACAGCGGCAATGGTCTAGGTCTTCCCTTTGCTTCAACGTATACCGCCATGGATGTGATTGGATGTGGCATTGATATGCAGCATCGTGATATCTTTTACACAAAAAACGGCCACTTTATTGGAAAAGCATTTCAAGGCATACGTTCTGGCATTGATCTTCATCCTTGCATCGGTTTGAATTCACCAGGGGAATCAGTGATTGTCAACTTTGGGAACCAACCTTTTTTATTCGACATTGAAAAATATATCAAGGTATAGATTCAACAGTATACAGTTGTGATGGTTGATACTGATACATCGAGTCATTAGGATCAACAAATGGACATGATTCGAGAACTAGAACAAAGATACATGGATTGAACAAGGGATATATCTATGATTGTTTTATTTCGCAATGGCATTCCACAACTTTCCAGCTAATCCACCACCTGACGAATTGGATGCAAATGATAATGGTGGTGCAGTGTCCATGGGCATCGCTTGAGAAGGTGGTTGACGTACCATGAGATTATTATCATTTGGAAGGCATCGAATTTCAAGCATGACGGGTCGTGACGAGAGTGCACTCTTGTAATGAAAGCCAATACCATCCAGTGGTCGTACCATGGTAAGACCTGGTAATTCAGGTTCACTACCCAAGTTGACTAAAAGAGCTCCATGGAATGGTTGATGATGGATGACGGCAGGGATATAGGGATCAAGTCTATCTTGATTAGATACATCAAAGGCAGCCCACACAACGGTGTCTCCAGCAACATCATGATGCATAGGTCGATAGCACCAGATAAATCCTCTTGTACGCAATCGTTGTGCCTTGTTATTTAATCGAGTTGATTCTTTACGAGATAAAACTGATGATGATGATGATGATGATGCTTTGGATGGTCCTGTTGTAAGATGTTCATTAAGAGGATGACCTGCTGGATAAAGACCATTCTTGACAACACGTGGTGCAGGTCGATATGCTGCATCGTTTATAGACATGACAGATGATGGATCCCAGCGTGATCGATCCACAATAGCTGGTGGAGGTTTCTTTTTATCAAACCAACCAAATAAAGATTTACTGCGTCGTAATTCACCTCCACCATTACTTAATGCTCGAGTTCCTGCAGCCATCATAGCTCCTGCTGCTGCTCCTGCTGCTGCTTCAACTGCTGCTGTTGCTGCTTCCTTCTTTTCTTCAGTGTCTTGTTTGGGTGCATCTTCTTTGGTATCTGGTGCGGGTTCTTCTTTGGGTTCCTCTTTCTTGGGTTCTTCTTTTTTAGGTTCTTCTTCCTTTTTGACTTCCTCTTTTTTCTTGTCTTTGGGTTCTTCTTTTTTGATTTCTTTGGGTTGAGATGATGATGATGCAGGTGGTGGATTGTTTGATGCTGGTGGTGCTGATGAGTTTGGTGGTGGAGGTGGTGGATGTTGAGAAGCGGGACCAATAGGTGGTAGGGGTGGTGGAGGTGGTGGACCAAAACCAGCAGCAGGATGACGAAAAGGTGGGACTAGAGGTGCACCATGCATCATGGGTGGATGAATTGGTCCTAGGAAATCAGTGAAAGGATTATTAAAGGGCATAGTCATTTGTGGATGCATCATGGGCCCAACACCCATTTGCATCAATGCTGGTGGTGGTCTTGGAGGTGGCATGAGCGAATGATGAGGGGGTATCATGGGTGCTGGCATTGGTGGTGGTACTGGTGCACTTGGCATAATAGGTTGTTGCATCATATTCATCTGTGCTGGTATGGGTGACACCCACGGTGATGAACCAGTCATGGGTTGTTGTTGTGTCATGGGAGGGCTGTTCATCAGGAGATTATGGCTATTTGTTGGTTGTTCGTACAAGGAATGTCGCCTACGTAGCAAAGGTGACTGTGCATTATCCAACAATACATTATTATCATCGACTTGCACATCTTGTGCCACAATAGGTGGTGCACGTGGTTCATGGATCGTGCGTCGTCTTTCGGGTATAGATTGTTGCGGTGGTTGTTGCTGCATAGCATAAAATGGATCATCTAATGGTTCATCGCTGATAATGATATCTGCCCACCTTTGTGGCACCTGATGATCATTTTCCATCGGCTGCTGGGACATTCGTTGCTTGCGAATTTGGTGTGTGCCTGTGCTTTTGTGTCGCCGAACACCAGTTGCTGATTTCATCTCTTGTTGTTGATTGTCGTCAAAGTAATATGAATAGTAATCTGTTGGTGCTGGTGATATATATTCTTCCCATTCGTTGTTTGCATCACCCATAGTAATTGATTCCCAAGGATCCCAGTAATAAAAGTGATCATCTTCCAAAACATGATCATCTCTATAATATGAATGACGTCGTCTACCATTGCTTTTACGACGCCGAGGTGGTTTACGACTCTTGTTGGGACGATGCTCAATCATATCATTATCATAATAATCGCGTTCAGTAGGCATTTGCCGATGAAGTGAAGATGAGCGGTGTACCATTTAAGGAGGTGTGTATGGGAAGAAGAAGGAAGAGAAAGATTGTATGCATGTTTGATTCTCGTTTGAATCTTTATTGTTGTCATGGGGGATCCCGGATAAGATACAAAAGGTAAATCCCGTCGGCTACAATAAAGGATGTGTTCCGAAAAGTGACGCAGTCATTGTTCCTTTGTCTTCTCATTATGTGAATGATGGTCAGTTGATACTGCTTATGACGGATAACAAAGAACAAAAGGTAAGCCACTTGCTGCTTTCGACAAGAGGAATGAAAGCTTGTCCTAAATGAAAAAGGAGATGACCTACAACAAAGGATATGTATCAGGTTTCCAGTTACAGTAAAAAGAATTCCCATGGTCATTCATCCATTTCGGTCAAACAGTAAACAATGTCGTGTCCTTTGGAATATGCACTCTTGCTTAAGCATGCAATTGTTGTCACACGTAACATACACATGTGCAAGCGGACTAGATAATTTTCTGCATTATGAGAAATATGCGTATTAAGGATACATGTCGCACGCATTCACTTGATCCTATTGTGTACACATCATAATACATCATAGAGTTGTCATTCCATATTACTTGAATGTCAGTGGTGTGATGTTGGATCAACAAGTGCAATAGCAGGGACGCACACACCACATCACGTTACGCAACACAGACATAGTGCCGCAAATCCACGGGAATGATATAAAATAACGGTAACAAGGGAACACACAATAATATGGTGTGTGCATTACATCCATACGATACATTATCCTTCGCGAGCTTATTATCGAGCACTCTCACACTATTCTGACACATGAAAATCGGAGAGGTTTCAGACACAATTGCGATTGGTGTGTTGTTGCCGGGCAACTCCGGATCAGCCCCTTCACGTTGCTTATATTAATGTCTCGTAATATTTTTTCTTGCCGATCCTTGTTTTCCTTTACTCTTTCTCCTTTCTCAATGGCAGCAGTTGCTTCTTCCTCCACAGCAAAGTTCCCGCGTTCAACATCATCATGGCAACGAAGTGATAAGATCCTTGACGTATTGTTACCACGTTACTACGAATACGATCTTGGCGAGTTTTACGACAAGCCTGCAGACCAAAAAAGCACATGTTTTCGAGATGACCCTGAATTATCCATGGGGGATGATGGCGATAGCATGTATGCAGAAACTTTACTTAACTCTGATTTTATGGCATGGCTCAACAATGATGATGATGATGACAAGAATCGATCTTCATCTTCATCCCATTCATGGTCTGCCCTTGAACGTTTACGCATGTTAGTTGCTCATACCGCTACCCCGTCATTCATGCTACCACCCCCGCCCGAGATTTCACAAGTACCCACGCCTTCTTTCCGCTCGTCAACAACATCGTCATCATCATCATCCACCCTTCATTCGCAACAACAACAACAATATCGTTCCACTGTATATCCCAATCCAACCACAGCTACTGATGTTAAGGGCAAAGGCAAAGCTACAAAGTGAAAACATATGCCCTAGCAACAGTTTCATTGTATACAATTCCCAGTTCATTTTGCTTTCTATTATTGTTTGTTTTCATGTATAAAAACTACTCTATAAACATTACATTACATTCATTCTACGAACAAACAAGAGGATACACATTGTGACAAAGGAGATTGTCAATGTATCGAGGATGATGAGAGACCCAGCCGAATTGATTGATGCTGCTGTGGATGATGGATTAGCTTTGCCGTAATGTGGATCCCTGAATGAGGAAGGAATGGCATCATCATCATCGTTGGATGGAAATTGTGCAGTTTGATTAAGTGGACCCTTGGATGCACTAGTGGACTTGGATGATTCTTGTGAAAGATAATCTGCCACTCCTATCACATCATGTCCATTAGTGTATAATGCATCATCTTGTACACACACACTTACCACGAACACTGCAAGCTTGCTGTGTCTTTTTACATGTTGCTGGTACAATGGTGCTGATACCATTGGCAGAATCAAGGCGACTATGATTGAAGAAGGCAGTGATATTCATTATCTCCATTTTGGCTGTCTCCTTTGGAGGACCCATGCTAAACTTGGGATTGCCATCCGACCAGTGGTTGAACATGAAGCGACTGGGTCGCTTAGGAATGTTAGTAGTCAATCGTTGTGCTTCGACGCCATCAATGTAGAAAATGGCAAGATCGGGTAGCCAATCGAAACGGTACTCGTGGAATTCCTATGTGAATAGTGTTTGATATAAAGTACATGATAACTTTAACAAGAACTTACTGCAGTTGGATCATATCCAAGATGATGATTATCATGAGTCAAGTGAGAAGCATGACCATCTTCCAATAAACCGGGATGAATAGCAAAGTAGGATTGTGGGGGAGTAACTGAGCTGAGGATTTCAATGTCAATTTCCTCTTCTGGGTTGTACAAATACATGGCTGCTACTGTCCCATTGACAGGTGTCGTCTTGATATGGGCCCGGAACGATCCATATAAGAAATCATTGCGTTGGGTACCAAATCCACCACAATGCATCTTGTCTTCATGAATGCTGACTGCTACCACCATTTCACGGTTGGATGTATCCAAATAAACATTATCTTTGGTGAAATTCCGATCATGGGTTCCTTCGTATTTGGCTTCAATGTTGTACGTTGCCACAAATATGTCATTCATTTTTTCGATCGCTTTACCACTGGCAAAATCCATATGCCACATGTCGGTCCATACACGCGATTCATCTTGCATCTTGTTATTCGCCATCGGCTCATCCACGTATCCACAGTCGCATTGGTTCGAGGGATCTGACACTTGTTCATGTGTCGACAAAGCTGCTGATACACGCCAATCATGCAAAAGGATAATCAATTGCAGTACAAGTAACGACTTTAGCATGTTATGCATTAATCTCCAGGTTGTCATATGAAGTTGGAAAAAAGAAGAGATGAAATTACCCGACTCCATGTCTCTTGTGTCATTTTACCTTCTTTCGAGTAACCGTTTTTGTTGTTTGCTGATACAATTGTGTGTCACATTCGCTGATCGTTGAAACAATGAAGGCAGGCGTTTTATGTACTATGTCGTTGTGATCATTGAACCAATTCTTTTATATGCGATAGTCGTGTATATCAAATTTCAAATAATTTGTTCACAATGATAGAATGTCATGTCGTTTTCTTTATCAATATGCAACCAAATATAAACATTTCACTATAAAAACGATATACAAGAACCATCCGGAAACCCTGTTTGACAAGTCTATGGGTAAACGAAACCGATCACATAACGCATGTGCACGAATGAACCTAAGAAGCAACGTTGCAGAATAAAGAAACAATACCCTTCCACCATGCCTTTCAAGTACAATACAACGGATTGGGAATGGAATATCCAGCGAGCTGAAAAATGAAATGAATGGGAGCATATGTGGTACACTGGATAATGAAATGAATGAGAGAATACGTAGAAGTACACTATTCATAATAAACACAACGGTTATCACCAGTGATTATTGTGGATTGCTTGCATCTCAAATCTGTCAATAGAAGAAGAGGAATGGCTACGAATCGATCATTTCATGCCATGGGAACAAAACAAAAACTAGGATACTGGTAGTTAAGCAACAGGTTTATTCACGTACAAGTATTCAGGTGCAATGCATGAGCCTGGTGTCTATTCTAAAGTCAGTCCGACCTTTCTTTTTACACATTTACGCGTTGTTCCTTTCTCTTTTCCAGTCTTTCACTATTGCTTAATGGATCTCGGCAGCCTCCTCAATCAAGGCTCACAGGGCCTTGACCTGGAAGAGTTACGAAGAATTCTCGCACAATCAGAAAGCAGCAGCAAATTGGATCGCATCACCAATCCGACATTTTCGTTTCCTGACGGCATGGACGACACATATGAGTTCTTTGACGTATTTGTTCGTATTTTATTATCGATTGAATATACGGACGAAGCCTTTGGATCACAATATACCATGACGATAGTGGTGGAAGCGTTGCGTGCATGCATAAACGGGTTACTTCAACGACATGGATTTGGATGGCTCGTTCAACTACCACGACGGTTTTCCGATATGACATGGATGATGTTGCAACAAAAACAAGATCTTACAATTCTGATCTACTTGTATGGATTAGTATTGACGATTGCAACAAGAAGAGATACATTGACATTGGAGGATTGGGCGATATCACTTGTGGAATTCATCAAGGCTAAGCATAGCACCATCATGTGTCACGTTTGGTTGAATCTGTGGTCAGTCGATGATACCCAACAAAAGAATACAAAGTCATTCTTTTTTCAGACATTGAATGGCATCCTTGACAAAAGCAATGACGATAAATGGAATGAATGTATCCGAGCTATGGTGACAATGCTCAAGGAACAACAGACGTCTTTACTATATCAGATTGATGAAAAATTGGGCAATGCCTTATGGCGTCCATCATTTACCACCGATGAATGTGTTATTGCTTATGCAGCATTTCGACTCATGTCCAATCGTGCTCTTTCCGATTCCTCGACAAGTTACCATATCTTACACAGTATACTCAATACTGAGAAAACTCAAAGTAGGGTACTTGATTCACATTGTATATCTTATTTATCTAATATCTCGCTTTCAAATAGTTCATCAAGATAATCCATTATTAAATCCAATCGTGGGTGAATCGCTTCCAGGGGACGCTGTTGCCAGGATGAAGTTGTTACAAAAAGCGATACTGATGTGGATGAACGAATACAAGAAGCTGGGCGAGGCACAGTTCAATATGTATTTACAAACGCTCGTCAAATCACAATATCCAACCGACAACAAAACAATACTTGATGCGCTTGTGGCATACTGGACAATTCGTGATCCTTATGGAAATCAGCAGAATGTTATACTCGACACGTTTATGGATATATTGAGAAAGACCAAGTACCACCAACGTCTACCACCCTACTACGCCTACATTGAGTATTTCAAAGGATGGAGTGGTCGTGCTGATATTATGAGCGATACCGAGGCATACAATATTACAGCCGGTGCAGAGATTGATGTTTCACGCTATATTGGATATGGCAACCCGGCGCTTTTTCGGGGATGCTGTCGAATGCTTGAACAATTATCTAGCAGCAATGAAGCTCATAACTGGATCGTTTCGTGTATGGAAAATGCACATCCGGATATTGCGATATGGTATGTACGCTGGATCATTGAGCAATACAACAATGAGAATGACACCAAGTCTCAGTCATCTCTATATGGAAAACTCCTGGGTTCGATACTGAAAACTTCACGGGTGATGGATCTGGCCATGGATATTGTACCTGTTATCTTGAAAACGATCAGTGATAAGCGATGGTCATGGCTCCTTCGACAGTGCAGCAATATTATCATAAAGTACTTTCAAGGATATCCACAATTATCGACACAAGTTTTCGTCACAGATTTATTACGGACCAAGTCCAAGGATTTCATCGACAAACTTGTCAACAAGCTTCAGAACGTGATGCCCAGTACACAGCTCAACAGTACAGATTCTCGTGCCTGGTTTGCCAATCATTTTATGGGACCTGTTGTCACTATGGTGGGCGATTCAAACGATGAATCAGTGGCACTGCAGTTATTTGATCGGATACTAAGCGACACTGATTCATATGAATTCTTCCTCGGCAGATCACTTATCAGCAACGACATTATCCCACCTTCTGCTTATGATGTATTGCATGTGACCTCGCAACACAATGTATTTTCAGTTCAACATCTTGGGATGGTGTCTTTACTACATGAAATGGTACAATTGCGTGACAAGATCAAAACACAACGGCTGGTGACTGAATGGGAACGTCAATGGCTCAAGGACAATGGAACCATGTTTTCGGTACCAGATAAGCGGGTATTACAGCTTATTGGCTTGTACGACAAAGCACCCGCCCAGATCAAGCAAATGATTGAACAATTCGTCAACATTGGTATCCAAGGCAACAAACAACATGATCAACAAAGATCAGCCAACGAACACAAATTTTCAAAGAGGATGATTGAATTAATGATGCTTGGAGACATACCTGAAGTGGAGACACTATTCGATATATTTTCACGATCACATGAACAATACAGCAAATTTGACGACGATCGAGACGATGAAATTGTATTTATTATGATCAGCATTCTACTTTCAATTGGTGAAGAGCTACAATTTGCACACAAGCATCCAGAATCTTATCCAAGGACAACAGGAGCAGTGCATCAGCAGGAACCGGATACAAAGGCTGAACAAGACTTTGGGAAAAAGAAACGAAAGGTGACGACAGTGAGAAAGCAGCAGCTTTCCAAATGGCAATCCAAGATGAAAGGACGTCAGCAACAAGAACAACAAGCTCAGTATACGGCACGACAATTGCTGATCACATTGAGTCAACGAGCTATATCATTTCTAGCAACAGTGATGGAAGATGAACCAGGAGAAAGTGCTTTGAAAGAAATATGGCGCACCAAATTGACGACACAGCCATTATTTTACGAATCTATGCGATCCCTAAGCCAAGCACTGGAGCACGACGTTAACATTCGCAGTGATCTTCAAGCACTTGTGGATCGATGTGTGGTACGCCTTCCCCAGGAAAAAGCGGATGAAGCTCGAACCATCTTGAATTTTGATAGTTAGAAAGTCATGGCACCTACTCGTACAACTTTGCTTGTTATACCCTTATTTACATAAATGCTTTGATAGGTGCTTTTTATGCCTATCATACTCCTCATGTGTTTAGAACATTAACTATACAACCTGTAACGTATATGCATCCCAAGTAGTCGTTATATATCAACATTGTTATTCATCCATTTGTAAAAATTTACAAAGGAAAACATGTTCGCTGCAAATATGTTTAACCTAGAAACATGCTATACTATTGAGATATGACAACAATAACCCAAGTTCTTTTGGTACCACCCATCTGGCCACTCTTACAGTCACTTGAATACAACGACGTTTCATGCCGTAATAGGTCGGGCGCCACATGTGGACGTGCATTGATCCCATCATATGCAACTCCATAATGGCGACCCGTTATCATGCCAAAAAAATGCAACAGCACTTTTTCATCATGTCCTTGACAAGCATTAGTATGGACACGTATAACGCGGAATAAATGAATATAAACCATCATGTTCCTTTTCCTCCGAATCACGCATGCACATGCACGTTGCAAGGGAATTGTGATTTTTGAAGTGGAAGAATGGCAGGAACAATTGTCCTTTATGTTGTCCACCAAGGAGCGATGACAGAAAAAAGGTGGTGTGTTTTTGTGGTGGTAACACCAATTCAAGGAGAAAGAATAAAAACATTGATAAGGAGCACTTGAGAAATAAATAACAAAACCTGTCAATCGAAGCACACAATGGGTTGACCACTTGCCCTGCCATCTCGGACCACCCTTTGAGGGGAAAATGAGGCGTGGGTATCCCTCCACTAGCCGAGAATGGCAAAATGCATTCTGTTATCATCCCAAGAGGGATATGTTTACGCATGTTTCACCCGTATGCCTTACATATTAGACTACCTGCTCCTTCTTTACCCCAATACATCGACTCGTTATGTATCTCCTTGGACATTGAAAGGTGGTGCGTATCAAGGGCATATACAACTTGGAGTCCTATATTCTCACGTTTGCATATATAAAAGCCAACTACTCGTTTCTCAAGTGTCAGTGCTTCAATCACTTTAACATTTTATCATGGACGTGGTGTATCAACAACATCCATCCATAACGGTAAGCGTTTCTTTTTGTTATAACATCACTTTGTGATATGTAAGCTGATGTGTCGATTACCAGTTTTGCATGGAAGAACAACAATCAATCAAACAAGAGATCACTATGACAGATCAAAAAGATGCTACTGCAATGGCTCTTGATGCAGATGAAGATGACACAGTTATTTTTAACAGCAGTGACAGTGACATTACGCTGACACCCGAAGATGATGATCAGCAACGACCATCATCCCTTGTTGGTGAATATCCATCGTCATTAAAGAAACGTTTCAAACAAGCCTTACGGATTTCAACTGCAACAACAGTAACACCACTACCATCATCACCCATTCCCAATAAAGCACCTTGCCATCCAGTCCCTATCAAGGGCATCCTTAAACAAAGGAAATTCACTGAACCTATATCGCCAAGCAACGATAATGCATCACCATCAGAGGAGAATAATGATGCAACCAAGCCATTGTCTACAAGTTGCACCAAGCCAACACCCAACTACACCACGGCTCGTCGATACAAGTTCATACATCGATTCTGGCGACATCAACCACAACGTTCAAGATCCAGCGGTGAACCCAAGGTGCGATACAGTAAAAAGGTCACGGTGCATCCGACGTATTCACGCATCGAGTACAACAGAGAACCCGATCCATGTGCAGCTTGCATACACCTGACGCCTGAAATAGCACACGAGATCAGAAGTGAGCTCAATGTGTTCAAGTGCAATGAAATGCAGGTACATCCTGCAAGTCGTGTTTATACCCATTTTCTTATTTGACTCCACCACACCCTAATGTAGTATCACACACACACACACACACACACACTCCTTTCTTACTCTCCTAATCCTCTTCTTCTCCTGCTCTTTGTAAATAGTCTGTAGTCTCTCATCTTTTTTTTTTTTAACTCTTAATGATTCCCAAAAATAATAATGTGACAAAGGTCAGCTTTATAATTCTCTGTGTTGTCTCTTATATATGTGTGAAAAAGAAAATGAGTGGAATGGTTCTGCATAAAAGAAAAAGAGGAGGATAAATCCAAAAGAGGAGGAGGAGAAGGTAAACTGATGATGGTCTGTAGAATACAAGTTGTAGCATAGTACATATGAACAATGAAGGTGGTGGTAGGAATACATTGGGGTGGAGGGGAGGATGGCTATATAAAAACATGTGCTCAGCTAAAAGGATAGAAAGATACAAACGAGCGGGCTAGAAATACATAAATAGACACAATAGATGAAAAGAGCATTTTGCTTTTTTGGTGGGGAAAAGGGTATACAGGTATATATATATATATGGGGGGATTAGGGTATGCTTGTTGCAAGGCTTTGATTGTCCTTGTTAGTATGAGTGATAAGCTTTGGTGGTATGTCGGCGTAAAGCTCTTTCGACAATGGCTACATACAAACAATGTCATTATTGAAATCATGCATGTTGGTCCGTTGTCCTTACCTCTGCATTTTTGTTTGTCAACATGAGTCTTTGGACAATCATAAATGGTCCAACCATCTAGTGTTCTTGCATGCACATTGGCAAGAGGTGCCAGTTGCTCCATGGCAGCCCAACATCCATATTTGGCTGCATAATGCAACGCCGTCCAACCTAACATGCATGTGAATAATCATCATTTTACTCTACATGATCTCTTTTTTACCTTGGGTATCATAATGATCCACCTGATCCTTGCTTTTTTCAAGCAAATACGGAACAAGCTGATGATGACCAAAAATAATAGCGACTTGCAAAAGTGAACGATCTTGTGCACCATAGGTAGGCAATGATGATTCATGATCCATATCCTTGAGCAAATTGAGTAGCTCTGGCAAGTTGCCACGCATGCAAGCATCATGGATCAATGTTTGAGGATCAAAACGGACATGCTTGCTTGTGCTGTTGTTTGAATGAGTAGATGATGTATTATCATGGAGCATATTGACTGGGGGTGAAAAGCACATGCGACGTCGCATAGGTGATGGGGGTGGTGTCCAACATGTGGATGAATCATCTGCTGAAAGCATCGATGATGATGTGGATGTTGTGGATGGTACTCCTGCAGCAAAGTATTCTGGAGGAATGGCAGCATGTGCTGGTGGAGAGGTTGGCAAATAGGAATCCATCATTGTTGATGTATTGCTATGGAGACTTTGTTGTTCCATTGCTTTTTTCAACAACATGGAGGGTCGTGTTGTTGTCTGTTGTTGTTGTTGATGCTGTTTCTCAGATGACAACATGGCTCGGCAATCATTGCCATGAGGGGCCGTGCGACAACAATCTGCGGGGGATACGAGATTGGCATTCCGTGCATTGCAATCAGCACCCAGGTCAAGTAAAAGTCGTACAAGTCGTGGCATATTCCAGAAACAAGCAAGGTGTAAAGCGGTATTGTTGGAACCCCATTGTCGATTCACAAAGGCACGTAGTGAATCTGGTGCACAATGTTGTTGTAAAAACTCAAGCATGGCAATAGCCAAGGCTCCTTTTTGAAGTAGCAATGTATATTGTATAGCGTCAAATTCACTTGGTTTCTTGATGGGACCCAATTTGCGCACGGTCTCTGGTCGAACATTCAGGGGGTACTGTATGACACGCGCAACACGCCATGTCAATAGAGCTTGGGCCAATTCATGGCTAGATGCTCTTTCACAAATGTTGTTAAAATCTTGTCGACTGCCATTGATAATCGCGTTTTTCAATGCACTCGACATGGATGTTTGGTTTTTGTTTTTGCTCGCGGTAATGATGGTGCCTTGCTCTTTTTGAATAGATCGATGACGGGCAAAGCTGGATGTCATACTGAGAGAAAAATCGTTTGGGTCTTGAATGTGTGTGTGTTGTCTTTTTTTCGATAATACCAGTGAAAAAGTAATAGAACAAGCTGGTATGGAAAAGAAATAAACGGGGAAAAAAGCAAAAAAAAGAAAAACGAGTGAATTGATGATGATTATAGGATTATATTCACACATTCGAGGAGGAATTGATTTGGGACATGTGGTTGCGTTCCCGAGCAATCGATGCTTTGGTATGGTTCTTTCAAAGTGTGAAACGCCGATGGGGTTAAGGTCTTGGAGGGTGACCATTTTGAGCAAGGGACCTTGTGTAAGTATCATAAAACAATGACAATCATTCGTCATATCCAAAGAGCGGTTTGTTCCGGCTTCCGTAGTAGCTGCTAAAGGACACGGTTTGTGTAACAATTGTCGAAACGACCGTCTTTGGATAATCCGCGTTTGTATGGCTCAAAGCGAAATCTTGAGAGAAAGAGAGAAAAAGAGAAGCAGTGTGTATTACGAGCAGAAATCTGATGATCACAACTGAACTGAAGCAAATATCTCATACATGCGTGATCTCGTTACTGCCTTTATTATACTACGTGCATCCCTTACTGCATCTTTTCCCCCCTATTGAGCTACGCACAATATCCCGCCAACTATGCTGGGATCATCCTTGTCACAGATTCCCCGCTATGGTGCGAGCACAGGCCATGCACACACAGACATACATGCACACACATAACAATTGAGAAACAAAGATACCTCCAGGTCTGTGAGTTTTTAAAGTTTCCCCAAGGTTGCTACCAATGACGAAACTGATTAGGAGAAACATGGAAACCGATATGAAAAAGACCTTGCATTACTGCATGCCTGTTGAAGCTAATGCAGATACATGCACCACCGAATGGATAGGTCCCGGCATAAACACATCCGATGCAGTTCTTCTTCCGAAAAGCGCGCACATACATTTTTACTTGATCTCGTTCTCCTCCCCTTTTTCCAAATATAATGCATGGTGACTCGTGACACCCTCTAAGGAAAAAGAGAAAAACCCGCTTTTGTAATGCACACAAGATTAAACTTTCATCACAACATCCACGACACACACAGAGATACATGTTGATTGATGGTGCATGTTTCCATGACGATCAAGTAAAATAGATCTTGAATTTCCAAAAATAAAACATATAACGTATCTCATCCGTTTTTTGGATGCAATAGGTATGCCAATGGATATACAATCATGTCCTTTCGCACTCTCTCCACCGCAGGGGGAAATATACATGTGAGCTAAAGAAGAATATCTTTGGTCTATGGAAGATGTGACAGGACAAGATTTAAAATAAAAACAGTGATGATAGCGTTTAAAAGATTTATACAAGATCAAGATCAAGGTGGTTGTTATAACAACGAATGAATAACATCTTAGACAAGACTTAAGGATTAGCATTTAACTGATCAAAGCTGCAACCATCATTATGTGCAAACAACATTTATGTTTTCGTTTTCATTTCTTGGATGCAATGACACCATTCTCAATTCCATGGTTGTTGTTTATCACCCAAGCGACCCTTACTTGTAACAGTAAACCCTGTGTTTGTGTATGTGTATGTGAGTCGGTGATGACAAGGAAGCAGATGGTACAACAAAGTAACCCATGAGCAGGGAACTTGTTGATGGTACATTAACTCACCCTACTTTTCGGAAGATACATTCCGAATGATCGTCCATGATGACAATGGAGTTGTCTTTATAGCGGTGGATGGCTCAGCATACATGAAATCATGATGATGATGAATACTATGAATAACCCCTTTTCTCTCTCCTCCCCCCCCATCATCACATCAAGTGGCAGCAATAACAGCACTCTCTGTGTATTACTTGCCTTTTGTATCCATCGACATAAAAAGGCAGTTCAAGACACTAACTATCCTTGCATTTTAATTACTGCGCCCGAGCGGTGCACCCACGCACGCACCCACCCCACCACCTACGCAACAAGAGAAAGACACATAGAAACAATAATCATCCTTCTTGCTCTTCTTTTCTTTCCATTCACCTATTCCCTCTCTTTCTTTCTTTCCCTTTATTCTTGTTCTTTCTTGGTTCTTTTTTCGTCACCATGTCAACAGAGAACCTATCAGCATCTTGTCTCGATTCAGGTCCAACCTCTCACAAAATGTACGACTTGTCCACTGATAGGTCTGAATCACGCTTCAATGTAAGAAGAGTCCTTTCATTGGCATTGGAGACACAATGGGGATATTCAAGTATTTCTAGTTTGCTAGTTCACGGCATTCGGTTGTTCTCGTCTTGACATCGGTATTTGAAGCCATCGTCGTCATTGCGTTGGAAGCCGTCATATTTGCAAAGTTCATACAGCATCAGTACGTGATAAGGCCGACGATGCGATGATGATATTAAATGAGATTATCCGATAGTGCCAACGAGGAACTGGGTCAAGGAATACCTGTGTATCTTATGATCTTCATCATCTGCCAAGTGTATCAAGTCGGCATTGCATGGGATGCAGTAAGTGGATGAATCAAGGGATCGTATTGGGATTACAACTGATGGCTGATCCATGGTTAGGTACGGATGCAAAATACAATTCAAGTCATTGCCTTTATTCTATTGAACTTGTGCTGTCTTATGTATGGCAGTTTTCAGTTTCAACAAATCTCGGAAGCATTGAACGACATACAAAACAGCAATTCCACTTTAACATCCACCGTGGCCATGTATGGTGTGGATTTCTCTGATCTCAAGGCTTTGATCGATCGACTCTTGATAGCCAATGTCATTGTTATTGGACTCTGTGAGATTATTTATCTTTATTTGGGAGCAAGATTATACCAAGAGTTTGGGTAAGTAATACTAGTTTGTATCAATGCAATCGAGTGCTTATACTGGTTTGTCATAGATGGCGTATCTATAAGAAAATCGGTGCTGATCCTGAGATTCGAAGTGAGTAAAAGTGTGGATGGTAGATGATATACATGTGTGTCTCATTACTTGCATAGACATGTATCGATGGTATCAAATCCTGTTGACTATACTCAAAATCGACATGTTCTTCTTTCTCGGTTATTCTATACAATACTTGGTTCTCGTGTTGCAGTCAGGCGATGTCGAATTTCCTCTCACCATTATTGCACTGCCACTGACATGTTTATTTTTGGTGCTCGCCGTATATGCGGTAAGTTGATCCCGTCACCATCAGCCTTCTTTATATATTTGATCATCTGATACACATGATGAACCCTTATGTAGGTTCGACATGAATCCAAGCCGCTTGTGTTGATATTCTTTGTAGGCGCAGCTGCAGGTTGTGCATACTTTATTTATAAGATTGTGCGCATCTTCGATCCTACGCAAGCAGAAAAGTACCGAAACATCAAGAACTTTTTAACGTTTTTCGCAAGTGTATCATTAGCATTGTTGGTACTGACGATTGCCAACATTGGTATATGCTGGTCGAACTTTCAGAAAGGTCTCAAGGCACACTTATTACGTGACCGGAGTACAGCCACACTTGCTCATCATGCAGGTGACAGAATGCTTTCCTTGGATTAAATGATAGATCCCTTTCAAAGACCCTTATCAACTGCGCCTCATCAAACTTGCAACATTCTCATTCATCATTTCATCATCGCCCCCTATCACCCCATCATATATATCATATACACACACTCTTTTTACATGTATCAACCCCACCCCCAATCTTGTATCATCAGCATAATGCATATCGCATGACTTTATATAAACACAAAGAGGAACAACAGCGTTTGTAGATCAAACGAATCAACTTTATCTTTTAAATGGGGAATAGAGTCAAGGGACAAGCAAGTCAGTGTCCAATAATCTTTTTTGAATTTATTCATCTTTTTTTTTCTTCTTTACAGATACGATATTGTTGCAAAGGGACTGGGTAACGTGGAAAGCAATCTGTGCACATTCATCTAGATAAGGTCGGCAACATTCATGGGCATTTCCTCGATTTGGGTGTTGTAAAATTGTTCGATATCCTAAGAGTAGTCAATTTCATTAGTTTCCCTTAATCTGCCTAACACTTGCATTGTAAAATACATACTCTCATCATGCGAACATCCTCATTGGTGACAAAGTTGATGGAAACACCCTTACGACCGAAACGACCACCACGACCAATTCTGTGAATGTAGTTTTCGCGGTTGGAAGGCAAATCGTAGCTATATAATATGTCAGTAATGATAATTCACATTGTATACATGATACACTTACTTGATGACCAAAGAGACTTGCTGAACATCGATACCACGAGCCAAAAGATCGGTAGTGATAAGAACACGGGAAGAACCAGAGCGGAATTCCTTCATGATAACATCACGTTGTTCTTGATCCATATCACCGTGCATAGCAGAGACAGTGAATTCACGAGCATGGAGCTTATCAGTGAGCCAGTCGACCTTTCTACGGGTGTTACAGAAGATGACAGCTTGGGTGATGGTGACAGTTTCATACAAATCACACAAGGTGTCGAGTTTCCATTCTTCCTTGTCGACAGCAATATAGAACTGCTTGATACCTTCGAGAGTCAATTCATCACGCTTGACAAGAATACGCACAGGTTCACGCATGAATTTGGTAGTGACTTCAAGCACATCGGAAGGCATGGTAGCTGACAAGAGAACGACTTGAGTGCTACCAGGCAAGAGTTGAAAGACATCATAAATTTGATCCTTGAAACCACGCGAGAGCATTTCATCAGCTTCATCCAAGACAAACATCTTGATAGATGCAGGGTTGATGGCACGACGATTATGGATCATGTCGAATACACGACCCGGGGTACCCACGACGATATGACAACCTTCTTGGAATCGGGCGATATCTTCACGAATGTTGGTACCACCAATGCATGCAAGACATTCGACGCCCATAAAGTCACCCAAAGCAAGCACCACCTTTTGGATCTGCAACGCCAATTCACGTGTAGGTGCCAAAATCAAAGCTTGCACCTCCTTCTTGGAAGTATCAATCGATTGAAGAATCGAAATGGAAAAGGTGGCTGTTTTGCCAGTACCGGATTGAGCTTGGGCAATCACATCATGGCCCTTGATCACTGGCATAATAGCACGTTGTTGAATGGCTGAAGGACGTTCGAAACTATGACATGGATTAGATGAATGATTTATCTTCTTTCTTGACTCACTTACCCATAAGCATAAACACCACGCAATAACTCGGTCTTGAGATTCATGTTGTCAAAGTTGTCGACAACTTCTTCCCAGTTGGACTATAACATCAACTCGTGTCAATGAGCATTGCCGAGATGCAGTGTTGAAAGGCTCATCTCCACCATCTTACCTCGATCTCGTGGTCTGTAACTTCTTGCAAAGGCTCGTTGCTACCAAAAACATAGGCTACTTTAGTCTCTTTATCCTTTATGGCCCTTCCGTTTCCTCCCCACTAGGTCTACTCCCTTGCATCTTTTATATTCTCCCATCCACATTTTCTTGTAAAATCCCCTTGTGTATTGTATACATACCTCATTGTAAGTGATTGAGAATAGGTTAAAGAGAGAGAGAGAGAAAGCAAAAAAAGTGGGCGCAGAAAAATAATTTCAGCGGAAACTCTAAAGTCCAATGCAAAGCAAAACGGCCGATTCCTGTACTACAGGTTTTATAGTTGTGACCATCATTTCATCACATTGGTTGTTAAATGTCTTACAATGGGTCCCTTCAATAAATCACAGCATATGCAATTGTATTAAGATGATGATGATGATGATTTGGGTTTTGCTACGATATAACATGTTGTGCCTAAGTGCCATCTATATACTTTAACAATCTCAAGCTTCTCCTTGACCTTTTCACGTTGGAATAATTCCATCAAATCTCGGTTCCACCAACATCCCCAACGACGCACATGTTTATCGACATTGGTATCCAGGATACGGTTAAGCCAATCATAGTGGGAACGACCATGTTCGAGAAGCAAGATCCGTGATTCGTCAGAAGGTTTGCAAGCATCCGCCAGTGAGATCAATGCTTGTTCAGGGTCCTTGCAGGAACATAAACCAAATGTATCCACGACTGTATCAAATTGTTGTTGCCTCCTTCCATCTTGTGTTGTCAACGTGTGCACATTATCCACATTCGCTTGCTTGAACTCGATGAATGTCTTTTTGAATTGATCTGCATACTCAGCAAATTTGCTCTTGGCTTGAGTCAACATCCCCTCGTTACGATCGGTAAAAGTGGCGGATGATAACTGATCGTCTTTGTAATACTTGAAATTACGACCTGTGCCTGTGGATACTTCAAGGACATCACCCTATGTTCCATGTTAGTCAAAGATACATGGTACGTATAAAGTGAATTTACCTTGGCTTGACCAATCAACCATCGTCGCATAAGGCCAATACCCATAACGAATTCATCCCAATCAATCTCCTTGTCATAATCCTTTGCTATCTTTTCCCACACAGGTGCTGTATCAAAGTTGCCATCCACAGTAGGTGTGTCGTGACTTGAATGGTCATGGGTATGTGCTGTTGTGTCACTTTTGCTCTTGAAAACGCTCATACTGACATAGGTGGCTGTAATGTAGAGTAAACCACCTCCAATGAGAATAGGCATGAGTCGTGGTGATGATTTGGCGCCTCCATTAGGTGGTGGGGGTGTTGTAGGTGATACTCGGTTGTACTTGATAGGGGAAGCCTTGGGACGAAAACCAGTGGCGTTGTTCTTTTTACCCATAGTGTAGTCAATTAAGCAGAAAACACAGCGTGACCTTTGGAGAATGAAACAGGGCCTGAATGTCAAATAGTCAACAGGGTCACGTGCACAAGGAAATAGTATAAAGACATAATTTATTAAGAAGAAATATAAGTTATACCAGGCGTATTTTTTACATAATCCTCAATCCCATCCTCTTCAGAGAAGCGACTATACATTGTATGCAACACAAATTGCTTTCCATCCTTCATCTTAGCTTTCTTGTCCACCAGTATCCTTGTACCTTCCACATCCACACAATCACAATCATCCAATGTCAGTGACGTTAATTGTCCAAGATTGGCAATCGCTTTAAACACGTTTTTTGATACGTTGGCTACACTGTGCAATGTCAATGCTTCCAGATGGTTTAGACTTGACACAAATGCGATCAGATCACTTTCTTGTATATCAGGTGCTGGCTGGATGTTTAGAAATTGCAGACTCTTTAAACCGGCCACTGCATCCAAAACAGGTCGAGTCGTCAGTTGTGCAGCTTCGAGATTGAGGACTTGAAGTGTGCTTGTATTGGAAGCAAGTTTGGTGAATAAATGAACGAGATTATTGGGCGTGGCATTATTTTCCCAAGAGATAGGAAGCCGTAAATGCAATGCTGCAAGTCGTTCAAGTTGTGTTAATGCTCTTAATGCATAGGTGGATGCTGAAGCAAGCATAACATATTGAAGTGCCTGACAACGTTCTTCGATACATTGGCTGAATGCATGTTGACTTTGTGGGTCGTCATGGTTACCGTCATCATCGAAACTTCCTTCAAGAGAAAGATAACGCAGTGGGTGTCCTTGATGGTCATCATCATTTGTAACGGATAAAGCTGAACAAATATCATCCTTGTATCCTTCCCACCATGAAGTCGTTTCAAACATGCGTAATTTGGGACATAGATTAAGAATATCAACCAATGCCACTCGTCGACGGATAATTGCACTGGATGTACTCAAGTAAAGAAGGTTGGGACAGTGTCGTAAAGTTGGCATGACCATATCTTCAAACAGATAATATTTTAATCGATAGTCTTGCCAGCGTAGATAAATGATGTTGTTGTCAGTGTGTGATATGGATGATGGAGGGGGTGATGGATAAGTGACTTGTTCGGATCCAGCATCATAGTCGACTTCGACTGTCAAATGAGTAATGTTGGTATTGGTACAATGTGGAATCAATTGCTCTGGTACGAGGGGTCGGGGATGTTGCAAGAATGACAACCGGCGTAAGCGTCGAAAGGGAGATAGTAGCTGCATTAATGTATCCACGTGAATAATATAACAATCAGCAAATTCTATAGACTATAATGAATACAACGACTTCATTGGATCCTAGTTATATATATCCCTTACCTATACTACTAATGTCTACACAGTGTCGATCCACAAGCATTCGCAAGAACGCGTATGCTTCATCTTCCCAACGACAAGACGCCAGTGTCACTTGGTTTACATGTGGACCAAGGCAACGAGCCATACGCTGATGATGTATAAGTTGCTGGTTTCCCAGCCATAGTTTACGCCAAACACTTGTGGAATAACAAGGAACGTCTCGATACATTGCTCGACTCACTGCCATACATTCGAGACAGTCATCTTGAGAAAGTCGTGAAAAGATCTTGGTGATAATATCAAAGGGTAGCACATTGATAAATTGAGGAAGACCGGATGTCGCATTGGTTGCTGGCTGATTGCTCATTATTGTTATGTGACAAGAATAGGTGCATTATGCGCGGAGGAGAAAAGATGGTCATAGCAAGACCTGCTGACTTTGCTCTCCTCAAACTCGCCTCGTCACGTGGACCAATTATTATCTCCATTCTAAAGTGTAAGATTCACTTGTTATCACATGACTCTACACGCTGGATCATTTCTTGTTCTTGAATAGAACGCTTTGATTATTTAAACAACTTGAAAAGCTTGTAAATATATAGAGAGGAATTATTGTGCAACCACTTGCATAGTAGTAGTGATATAGCTGATACTTTATAAACAAGATATAGTGAACCAGCAATGAATCTGGTATTCTTTGTTTTACAAGAGAACAAGATGACAATGAGTACTTTGGGCAAGGTTGGGTTTGAAGAAAGTGGATGACAAGATCACATGATGCTTATGCAAATAAAGATTTCAGGAACAGGAGATGACCTGTAATAGCGCAAGTGCGTAGATACAAATATGCATCACACGACATGATAGCTGTGGTATGTGCATGCAGTATCAACATTCTTTTTCTAAATGATATGGATGGTATTTGAGACAAATCATCGAGTTGTAACGTAAAACGCAAGTGTAATAATCTACGGTTGTTAATTGCTGCCGCTGGATGATCATCGTTTTGTCCGTAATAATCGGAACACCGGTTCCGACTATGCTTCTCCTATGAACAAGAAGAAAAGTAATGAATATAGTGTATTACTGATAGTCGGGATGATTGGATGAATTCATGACACTGCCACATACATGCAAGATCTTGTGACAAAAAAAGATATCGACTCTCTTTGTCTCTTTCCTCCTCCTCCGCTTTAAACTTGGTACCTTTCTCCACTTTTACCCCCCCTTTCACACACACAAAAACACCCTTTCTTCATCACGTCGAATTCACACGCATAGGATACGTTTGCGTCATAAACATGACTTTTTCGCGAATGGAGGCTACATTGGAGGATGCGTTTGTCGAATGGGTAAAACAGGAACGATACAATGGGTCCGCACTCTTGAACTGAAACCGACCATGGCATTAGATCAACACCTTTGACGGGAAATCCAGTCCAATTGATACTTTGGTCCAGTTAGCCGATGGTGTAGTGCTTTCAGAAGTACTCATTGATATGTAAGGCGTATAGGAAGGGTAGAGAGTGACAGGGATATCTCATATGGATATGTTGCTATAGTGACGCCAAATGGTTCAAGCAACTAAGCAACGCAGCTCGTGAAGCCAACAACAAGAAACGTAATAGTATCATTTCCGACATGAACGATGATAGCAGCTGGGTGATGCGATTGAACAATCAAAAGCGTATCCACAAACTTATCACGCGCTATTTCGACGAGGTGCTTGGGCAGGACCCTGAGCTCTTGCCATCCATTGATCTTGCAGCTATTGCCAAGCATGCCAATCCCTTGGAATTGTTACGCATGTGTCAGTTTATCGTTGCTATCGCTGTTCAATGTGACAACAATCGTGTTTATATCGACATGATCCAAAGTTTAACACAAAAGAGTCAACATGCATTGATGTTGTCGATTGAAGAGGTATGTGGAGGTGTGTGTGTATATATATACTAGGTGTAACATGGACCCTGTGTAACGTTCTCTCAGGTCATGAATCATTTCAATGGCGATTTTATCAATCCACGCGATTCACAGCTTTCAACAACCACATCATCAGCTACAACCACTCGAAGCTTTGACAGGTATTGGAAAAGTACATGAAGGAAAATCATCATCTCATAAAATATTCTAGTGACATGCCTTATCGATATCAGCTGGAATTTGATCGATTACTGGTTGAAAAGAAAAAATACGAAGAATCTTATCATCAGCTTGTTATTGAATACGAGGGCTTGAGAGATCAATTCGTAAGTGTGTGTGAGTGTGTGATACAATGCCTTTATTCATTTCATTTGGTTGCAGGATGAACTTTTACAAGAGAAAAAGGATATCGAAGTCCATTTGAGAGACATGGATGACCAGATCGTGCATACCAGTAATAGCAGTAAAGCCGACTTTATTATGCGCTCTGAAATTGACCGTCTTAAGCAGGACTTGTATGTATATTCAATGACAGGAATATCATCGCTTGCTAAGTATGAATTTTATTTAGAGAGCGGTGTGAAGAGCAACGACTAGAGACAGAAACTCTGCTTGATAGCCAATATGCATCCATCAATGAATTAAAGCGAAAGGTAAATCAACAAAGGACGAGTGTAGTGAAAAATCAATCCTAACCGATAACTGTGCCTAGATCAACGAATTGACAGCAAAAGCGGATGAAGCTGATCATTTACGATCCGAACTGGAGGAATATCATGCAGCTGTTGAACACATGAGCACACTACAAGCAACACTTGAGAAATATGAACGTGAAGCACAAGACAAGAGCGATCTGGAAGAACAGGTCAAGGTTTGGTAACTTTTTCATTGTTTTGTGTTTTCGCTTATGAATCATCCCACATCTAATCTCGTATCATGATTCAGGCACTCGAAGTTCAAAATACCGATTTGCTGAAACGATGTCATGAATTGGAGGATGAATACCGTAAAGTGCTACGATTCAAGACGGTGATGGGATCCTTTGAGGAACAAGTGCAGCAGTTAGCAGCCAATAACAGGGAACTATCCGATGAAAAGACCCGGTTTGAGGAAGAGTTGCGTAAAATGAGCGAGACATGTGCCTATCTGGAACAAGACCGTGATCGTAATGTTGAGCAAGTACAACTGCTAGAAGAGCAAATCAAAGAAATGGAACTGGGTGGTGGTATGTATTTCTTCAATGTCACAAAGAGAAAATGTGTGTGCTTATCCAAATGTAGGCACCATCATGGAAAAAGCCATCAATAATTCCGATCCAAGTATACATCTCGAGGACGAGGATATGGATGATGCGAACAATATGGAAGAAAATATGAAAAAGGCAAATGTGACCGAATTGTAAGTCTCCCATGGATTAAAGAGTGCCATTGCTCATGATCCCTCTTTAGACGGCTGGATATCCAACGGTTAAAGCGGAAAATAAAAGAGATGGAGAAAGAACAATCAACATCATCCGACGCAGTACCATCCAGTGAGCAGGACAAGGATCAGCTAGAAAAGGCAAGTGATAGTAGCAACAATAATAACAACGGTGCACCATTCTTATTGTACGACCCTCCTATAGGACTTGGCTATTGTAGCTGAAGAAAGGGATAAGCTGCGGAAAGAACTTGCACAGATACGTAATGGTATACCGGATTCCCTACTGAATCAAACACAAACGATCATGGCTTTCCGGTCACGCATTTTGGATCTTGACAAGGAATGCAAGTTCCTCAAGGAGAGCACGGTCAAATTAGAAGCATCAGTGTTACAAGGGACAAGGAGCGTCACCAAGGATGCAGCCACATTACGAGAATATGAAAACGAACAAGTCAAGATCCAGGATCGATTGAATCGTTTGGAAGATATCACCAAGATGCAATTACATGATATCAATCGTATGCTTGTGGAGGCCAATTATCTTCATGGTATCAATAGCGATGGCAATTTGAAGGATCGACCTGCATTAAGCGAGTATGTTTCATCTGGGGAGGAAAAAGCGGTGTCAGTTATTGACCAAGACATTGTGGATAGTGATGAACTGGAGACGATCAAAGAGCAAAATGCCAACTTGCAGATACGTGTGTTGCATCTACAAGAAGAAATTAATGAGAATCAAGGCAAGATCCGTAAAGTGCGTGATGTAAGTATCAAATATTGTTTATGCAAATGGAGATGCTGTGTAACTTATGGAGAAAAAAAAGATGATCAAATTATATACCCAGCTGTTGGAAGAGATGACTGCTCGATTCAATGCAAATGGTGCACGACGTTCGGGTGAACCGGGATTACTCAATCGTACCCCTCGCACAAAAGAAGAAGAATATGATCTGCTCAAGGTAAAAAGTGACAGTAGAAAGTGTTTGAGTATATTTGTACTTAATACCCACACATAGAAACAAATTCACAATGTACGTGTACAATCACAAAAAGAGCAACAGCTTATTGTATCTGGGTGGTACGACCTTGCACTACGTAATCATCGTGAAATGTCGAATCCTTCCTCTCGATCCACCCCTTCCTCTTGGCTTGGTAGACAACGCAAGATCCTGGATAGCCAGCTTAGAAAACGTTTATGTTAGAGCATTTTTTATTCTTCCACACACACACACACGCATGTTTTACTATATTACTATAATTACTGTTATTATGCATATGGAAACGAGTCTAAAGTAATGATGATAAGCTAAGCTGGGTGTAGGTCTGTGCGATATGACAAGTATCACAAAAATAGAGAGTATATTCAATCCATCCCTGAAACCTATAAAACCTGGTATTCTAATTTCAGATGGATTCGCTTTTTTCTCGTTTTTCCTAACAGAACACACACCATGACCATTTCTCTTTCTGTGTTTTACGGTACCATCATTCACTCGCAATCGCTCACCGAATTGGAGATTATCGAGAATGGTCTCATGGTGGTCGATCGTACAAGTGGCGTCATTCAGCGTCTGGAACGCAACGTCAGCAACCCTGAAGAAGTATTGAAGGATTTGGATGTATCCTCTTATCAAGTGAGTTGGTAGTCATGGAGTGATCATGGTAACAAGTTGTAACAAGATTTTTATAGCTACACAGAATGAGTCCCCATCAATTCCTACTTCCCGGATTTATTGATACTCATGCAGTAAGTAAAGTGTGGGAGGGAGAGAGAGAGAGAGGACTTGGATTGATGTCATGTCTATTTTAGCATGCACCACAATATGTTTTCGCTGGATCGGGCATGGAATTACAATTGTTGGATTGGCTCAACGCAAATGTATTCCCGGTCGAATCATCGTTTGCATCGACGGATATGGCACGCAAGTCTTATACCAAGGTTGTTTCTCGTTTCTTACGCAATGGTACTACCACTTGCAGTTGGTTTGCTACTATTCATCTCGAAGCATGCAAGGTGTTGGTGGATATTATCAAGGAATTGGGTCAACGTGCCTATGTCGGCAAGGTCAACATGGATCAAAACAGCCCTGACTTTTATGTGGAAACGACCCAAGAGAGTTTGGATGCTACCCGAGCTTTTATTGAATACACATTGCCACAAGGTCCCTTGGTGACACCTGTAGTGACACCACGATTCGCCATCACATGTTCGTCCACTTTGATGAAGGGTCTGAGTGCTTTGGCATCCGAGTACAAGGTGCCTATCCAAACGCATTTGTGCGAGAACCACAATGAAATCAACTTTACTTGCAGCTTATTCCCCGATTCCAAGCATTATACCGGTATCTATCATGACCATGGCTTATTCACTGCCAGTGAAAACGTCTACATGGCCCACTGTGTTCATATGGAAGATGATGAAATTGCATTGCTCAAGGAGAACAATGTCGGTATTTCGCACTGTGCCAATTCCAACTTTTCGTTGCAGAGTGGTGTATGTGATGTGAGACGATTCTTGGATAATGGTGTCAAAGTGGGTCTTGGTACAGATGTTGCTGGTGGTTATGCTCCTTCCATGTTGGATGCTGTACGTTCTTCCTTCTTTGCATCCAAGGTGCAACTTATGCGTCATCGTGATGAATTGAAGAAACCCGATTACAAGGTGCTTGGTACCACAGAACTCGTTTATCTTGCTACCATGGGCGGTGCTCGTGTGCTCGGTCTTCAAGATACTATCGGTAACTTTGAGCAAGGCAAGGCTTTTGATGCTCTCTTTGTCGATCTCGATCTTGCCAATAGTCCTGCTGATGTCATGGGTCATGAAAACAAGACGCAGTTGCTTGAAAAGTTCCTCTTTAACGGTAGTGATCAATCTCTTGCTCATGTCTTTGTTCAGGGTCGTCGCGTCGCAGGCGCCGCATCCGTTCCCTTGTAAATTATTTCATATTCCCCCCACCAAAAATGTAGATGAATAATAGAATGTTATTATTATTATAATATCATCTTTTTTTTATATATGTGTAGAATATACAATCGAGTACTATACTATTGATCCATAACACGAGCAACATCCCATTGAGCTGATTCTAGTTTCTTTGTAGCTGTATCATGATCCATCAATCCAAAGTCCATAATATAAGCAATCTTGGCAGCCTGGACCAGCCGGCTATAGTGATGATGCCAAGCTTCATCCACATGAAAAGCAACTTGACGGTGTTTGGATCGATCGACTTGTTTGATACGAATAACAAATCCACTGCTAATAGGCCTGTGATCAGAAGCTAGCACTTCATGTCGCTGATAAAACAAGTTGTGTGCGTCATGAGATCGGTACAAGATACGATCACACCATGCTGGTACACGTTTCTTTTCGGATCGATCATAATAATCTGTACCGGGATCGTATTTGTAAGTCGGCAAGAAATCAATACGTGGTTCATTGAAAACAAGCAACTTGAAGAGTGGATTGGTGATGCGTTGTTTGAGGAGTTGATCTTCACGTTGAAGAGCGTCAAAGCTTTGTTCAGGATCATAACCTGCCAGGAGTTGTAGAACACGTTCACGGCTCATGTTGATGCGATAGTTGAGATCACCTGATAAGAAACAATGTTCATGATCCATAATCATACTGCCATCACCACCATGGGCAAAGATGCCTGTGTCGTTGTTTTCAAAGGCGTGAAACTCGGCTGTTTGTAAAATGCCTTCTGCATCCGAATTACGTTGCTGTGTATGCGATTGACCTGCCGCCAAGTGACAATTGACAAAGCACAATGTGGAATCTTGAACACGAAAACGAATAGCGATACCGCCCTTGTTTCCATGTAAACTCTTGTGCATCACCTTGAGTCCCGTCTTGACAATCGTTGATTCCACCAATGATACGTGGCGTAACTCGCTGGTTTTGACAAAAATGCAACTAAAGAGACCCACCAATTGGTCGGTTTTGATCACGGTGTATTCGTTGTATGGATGTGTTTCATAGATCAATCGTACAAGGTAGTCATGCCATAGGCTGTATCGATGTGTAAGCATCTCGTTGGCTTCCTGCAAGGTATCCACCTTCTTTCGTGATGCAAACAAGGACCCTGCATTAAGAATGTTAACACAAATAGATCGCTCATGCATTGCATATTACTCACGTGCTGTTTGTTTCTTTGACTCGAGATCCACAATTTCTTGGATGCCCACTACAATGATATCTGGATCCTCCATACTTGAAAGCCATTCTCGCACCCTTTGATCATCATCGACAGAGAGTTTCTCTGGTTTGTTGGCATCAATATTCCAAGAACAAATCAATAGATTCATATCTCGTTCTGTGCAATAATCGTGCTTGTATTGGGCCATTTGTTGATCTATAAAAGATGAATCCATGAATATACATCCATTCAAAACATGAGATTGATTATTTACCTTTCCAATGTTCTGGTAAAAGACCATCCCATAAGGCTACATAGCCATGTGAATCTGCACTGACCACCTGAACCGTTTCATCACCAAGAGCGATACCAATATCTTCCACTTGAAGACTGACAATGGCACTGTGATGAGCTCTCCATGCTTTGATCACCACCCAACGTTCCGGCCTTGTGTCGTAAACATAAATCATGCCTGTATTGTAACCCATCCAGAGATAGTATTCGCCAACAGCAACCATGGCAGTGATACCATACATGGACACCATCATTGTCTCGCGTTTGTCGAGAGTAAAAGCATCCCATACGCTGACTTTTCCATTGTCATGAGCAACAAACACCTTTCCAGGATGATGTGACATGGTAGCCATTTGAGTAATATTGCCAAGATCATTGGGGATTCGAATGCGTTTTTCATCGTTATCTGTGCTACCATGTTCAGGAAACATTTGTAATGTACGACCTGAAGCCATCCATAAATCACGAGCGTGTAATAATGCAGTGACTGATTTTGGCATCACCGTACGTTGTTCCTTGATCTGCATATCATGTGTATCCCATATACATAACAATCCACTTTCATCGATACTCCATAATTCTGTGTTGCGATATCGAAGCATGGCTGTAATGGCGTGTTGTTGTTGCTGGAATTTGTCAAGGGTACGTCCTGAAAGCGTATCAACGATAAGCAATTCACCATCCCGATGGCCAATCCATAATCGTGTTCCTTCATCACGTGGATGTCGTGGTGGTGCAAATGCTAATGCACTCACTTTGTCGTTGGTCTCACCAGGATTTGCATCAATTGAATATAAACATTGATTGGTGTCTGTATTCCATATCCGTGTCTCATGAGCTCCTGTCGCTAAACATGCCCCTTGCACAGCAACAGCACGTATGGTACCACGATGACCTGTTGGGATGCGTCGATCACGTCCACTGATATAAGGTTTCTTGCGCGATGCTTCACTCAAATCTGGATAAACTCCTGTGGCATGAGAGAAATTCTTGAATGCTCTACGGGCACTTGCTGATCTTTGTGGTGTATTACTAGTACTAGATAAATGACTGCTTGTCGTATGAGAACGTGCAATGACTGATGGAGAAGGTCGTGGTGGTAATACTGGCATGGTGTTGCTATGTTGTGGGTCCATGTCACTATAGCTCTTCCCTGTAACACAGGGTCGTGGTGGTAATGATGGAGGTGCTGTATCCACAGGAGATGTTGTTTTTGGTATATCAATGGAACGAGCCACACTATGATACTTTTTGCTGGGTGGTGGTGGAGGAGGAGGTGTATTACTGCTACCACTTTTCTTGACAGTATCCAATTTATCCTTGGGTGGGGGTGGGGGTGTTCTTATAGCTGCAGATGCTGATACACCACTATATCGCATATGTACTTTATGTACAAGTTCATCGTCCACTTGATTATCTTCACTACTACTACTTGTCGATGTGCTGGTATAACTACTCGACTCATCTGATGCTTCTTCTTCATCACAGAAGGGGTCTTGTTGAAGAGGTGATGGTGATTCGGAAATATCTACTATGGCTCGATTATCGGATACTGATGAAGATGGCGACTTTGTAATATGTTGATTCTCGAGTTGCTTTGCTAATACTGATACTGAAGACTTTTGTTGTTGCTTGTTCGATTCAACAAGAACAGAATCAGTAGGTGCTTTCAAAGGTGTTGGCATGCGAATGGATGCTGTTGCTGGTTTGGGTGGAATGGGTGGTGCCGATGAAGTTTTATGCATTGTTCCCGAGACAATGGCAGCACGTTGATTAGGGGATCGTGGAGGTATAGGTTTGGAATGAACATGTGTGCTTGGTGAAGAACAAGCGACGGATAAAGTAGTAGTATCGGGTATGACAGGCGGGGGAGATGGTTCCTGCTGTTGTTGCTGTGGGTGAGAAGAGTTGGCTTCGTGTTGAGCCCAACGTTTCTTTAGTTCTTGAAATGTAACAGGTTGATCGTCGTCTTGATTGTCATTATGAGGTGCCATTGTCAAAGTACCCAAGTCGGGAAAAGGATAATCGGTTTAGAGGAGGAGAAACAAAGAGAAAGACCAAGTGACAGGACGCACTAGTAGCATTACCCGCACACATGTGTTTCTCTTAGTACCCACCCCCCATTGATTTCCCCCCCAAACAATTACCCGGGCCGCATGCAGAAAATCTAACAATGCTGTCTTTTATTTCCATGTTGCCATAACAAGCATTCTCTTCTCCTTTTGTGTCACATTTAATTCATTGAGTGCACACTTCTTGGCATATATAATGCTTCAAGCGATTCAATCTCTTCTTTGCTCAATTCAACTCCAAGAGCTTCAATGGCATCTTCCAAATGACTTTCTTTGCTTATTCCTACAATAGGTGCTGTAACAAATGGCTTGGAAAGTACCCAAGCCAAAGCAACCTTTTAAAATGAGTGTTAAAATCATATACATTGGATGGAACACACTACTCCTTACATGAGCCGGGGCAAGTCCCTTATTTTCGGCAATTTGTACCACGCGATCCACAATCGCATCGTTATTGGCTTCCGTTGCTTGCTCAAAGAAACGTTTGATAGCACGATCAGTAGAGGAACGTGTCGATTGTCGGTTCTTGCCAGTCAATAAACCCCGTGCTAATGGAGACCATCTATCAACCCATTCAATACATCATGTTTACATGACGGGAAAAATCGCTTACGGGATAACAGCAATACCCTGATCTGCACAATAAGGCATCATTTCTCGTTCTTCTTCACGATACAATAAGTTATACAAGTTTTGCATACTGACAAAACGAGCCCATCCATTCTTTTCGGCAATGTTGTTCATTTTTTGAAACTGCCAGGCATACATGGAACTAGCACCAATATAACGCACCTTGCCCATTCTGACAAGGTCATTCAAAGCACACATAATTTCTTCCATAGGAGTATCCTATCAAACGTGTCAACCATCATCTTATACACCATGGTGACGTTAACTTACGGGATCCAACCGATGAATCTAGAATAGAAATAAGCTACATGCGATTGACATGACAAACATGACATACCTGGTACAAATCGATATAATCCAATTGCAGGCGTTCCAATGATGCATCTACAGCATCAAAGATATGCTTGCGCGACAATCCATAACGATTCACCAATACAGGATTCTGTGAGCAATCATGTCCACCCAACAAGTTGGTGCTCACTTGATCAGCAACAGGAAAGAATACTTTGGTAGCCACTACGATCCGGCTACGATCCATGTTGAATTGTTGGATAGCTTTGCCGAGAATACGTTCACTTTCGCCGTTTGAATACCCATCGGCTGTGTCGAAAAAGTTGATACCAGCGTTGTACGCTTTTTCAATCATGGCCAACGATTCCTTTTCATCTTTTACCCAACTTTGCCACTGCGAAGAGCCATAGGACATGCAACCCAATGCAACCTTGGACACCTGTATCAATGCAATCAACCCATGTCAATAAAACAATAAAATATCATCATCATGCAACATACGCGTAATCCCGTATTGCCCAAACGAGCATATTGCATCTTTTGGCTGGATGGTTCTTTGGTTGCCATACTTTATATGTGTTGAAGAGCTAAAAAGTGCCAACAGGGGTTTTTATGATCTGATACTGGATATATATGCCTTCCATTGATGACAAATCCATAGGCATGGTCGGATTTTTATGCATCCGTGTTTTCTCCGCTCCGTAGCATTAAACCTGTTTTTACTGCACCGGAAGGATGTGACACCTTGGCTACTTTTGGATCCTGATTACGCCTTCATTCCCCATTATCGGTAGATAGTAACACAAGTAATACGAACACAAGATGGTACATAATATATTGAATAGTGAGGATTACTAGATATTGATATCCTTTTCTATGCTAGTCTCTCATGGTGGAAGGGATGGGGGGTTGCCGTGCTGTCTGTAAGCCATATAATATTGACGCACCACGTCGTTGCTGAATACTTGGTTTTTGGGACGAAGCAGTATTGAATGTTGAAGATGACGAGCCTTGATTCAAAGCGGGATATGCGAGCATGTTGTTATGTGCAGGGGATGAAGCAGCTGAAGAGGGTGCATCACCAAACATGAGTTGACCGAATAATTCAGTATCATATAAAAAGTCGAGACTATTAAAGTTGATGTCACTTGGTATCAGCACGTTGCTCAAATCTCCTTCTCTCTTGATTGACATTGGTGATGGTTGTGTCATGGTTGGTGATACACCAAAAGAAGGAGTAGGTAGATTGATCGATGGAGCAAGATATCCCTGAGATTCTGATGGACTAGGGTCGATCGAAATGGTTCCACAGGGTGATGCTATAAATGATCTTGACGAATTATCATTGTCAGGGGTCATGAATGGTACAGCAGCAAGTGATGATGGTGGTTTCAATAAACTGTCGCTGGATGTGGTGTTATCAATGTAAGATGGGTGTCGTTGAGATTGATACATTTGGCTGTGAGCCATCAATAGATCACGGGTCATGGATGAGAGTCGTTCACACAAAGGCCAAAAGGGAGCTAGATTCTTGGTGATGTAGTATATCCCCATTAATATCATGATATATGAAAAGCAACCATAGCACCCTGTATTACTTACAGCATTCAACCTGTGTAAAATCTGTAATGCTCGATTACTCTTTCGACAGGCGTCTGGACCTTTTGAGAATGTCGAAGTCATCACACACGTGGCGAAAATGTAAGCAGCATAGCCAAGGAAAGGAAGACCGTATTCACCACAATAATCGCATACTGCTTGAATCACCCCTGTCGCCATTCGGATACTATTCTTGCAAACATCGATGCTGTGCTGAATAGAGCTATAGGTTGTTTGATCCAGTTCTCCTTCACGGATATCGCCGTAAGCCAAACTGCCACGATGCATCAATAACAAAGCTGAAGCCCAAAACGCCCACATGGAAAGCCAAAGGTTAAAATACATAAGACTTGCATTTTTTGTGTGGTATTCAACGTTGGCAGGTGTGAAATCAAATCTTTCGGGTAAGCTCTCTTTCCAGGCACGTAAAGTAGCGTCCAATGCTGAAGTTTCTGGAATAGGTGGCCATACTATGTCTGAAGATGATGTTCTTGCATGCTCCATGGCGCTGTTGACCTGACCAAATATTTGTATGATCCTCATAAAGTGATGCGAAAGTCCCATCAATGATTCATTGGATATCATATCACCTCCAATCGTGATATTGCTGAATCCTGGTTCATTCATAATCATACATTCGGCAATACTTGGTGGTGTCGAATCGATATCAGTTCGATGGAACCCTTGTGGTCGACTTGTACCTCCCGTTGCCAATCTAGTCATTGACTTTAGTAAGTACATTGCTATCATATCCGATGATCACTTACATGTCAATACAGACGATACTCCAGAATATGCGACGACGTGTAGCCATAGCAATCACATCGACTGTTCCATCTTGTCCAATGATGGGTGTGCTCAAGGTTTCTTCTTTGTGTAACTCCAATTCTTGACAGAACCTATTAAACACACATTGAATATGAATCCAACCATTGCCAACATTGAACTGCATTTACCTTACTGCAATCTCTACATAAGTCCATGCCCTAAAAGTCATATGTTAATAAGGGTTTGATACAATCATCAACAAGTACTTGCTTTGATGCTCGTCCATGACCATATTCTAAACAAGCCATGATCCCCCAGAACTGAATATTCTCCAATGTAGGTTCCAATAAAGTATCATCAATCAACGACTTGGCTTTGGATGCAAATTGCTCGCTAACCTGCGATGGTGGATCACTCAGGATGCCAGGATGTTTGCAGTATCTTATGTGAATCAGTTTCTTTCTTTCAATGACGAATCTTATTCCACATACCGTGCTGCTTTTGCTAATACGCTCCATAACAATGGCATGGAAATGGTATCATTCTCAAACGCTTCAATGAACTTTCCTCTGTGAGCAATAGGAATAACGACATTGAGATGTTTAAAAAAGATGTCGACAAGTTCAATAACAATCTCTCGTGGTGGAAGACCATTGGCTGCTTCTATCCTTCGCTGTGTCGATTCTGCAATGACATTTCAATACGTGTGGAGAGAACAATCCTCGTGTCATGGTTTACCTGGACACGTGTATGAAGCAGAACGAACCGGCAATTGGCGATCGTCATGCGTGGGGGGTGGTGTCACTTGTTTGCCATCCATTTGAGCAATTTGTTGCTTCAACTGTTCGACTTGCTCTTCCAGTAAATGAACATAGCCTTTACGAGGTCCACGTTTCTTAGTTTTCGAGTATTCGCAGTGTGTATCAGCTTCCTGGCATATAATGCATTCAGGCTTGGTACTATCGCATTTGATCTAGAAGATGACAGTATAATGAATGAGCTTATAGAACAATAAAAGAATATCGGTAGTACGCAACAACCTTCTTCTTCCTGCATCTTATGCAAGCTTGAGTAACACGCATACGTTTACGATAATGGTCATAAGGATCGTCGTTGTTCATGGAGTTGGAGGGGGGAAAGAATCGTCATTCATGCTGATTTGACCACATGCCATTTTAAGCTATAAATTAGGCTTTTGCCAGGGTCCTCATATTTGACTTTGCATTTTATTCGTTAACTTTCATTTTGACTACATATTTACATGGTCTTAAAAGCCTCCAGGGTATTGCTTGTTTTTGTCAGTAAGGGGAACGTACTATAATCCCATAATAAGCATGTGTGCATATATTATTCTCCAGTGTGAGCTTCCTTACCATGACACCCATTTCAGGCTTTTCTCGAATGTTGCCATTTTTATCCTTATCGTAAACAATGATTTTTTGGAGCATACCGCCTACTGGCACAAAGCATCTACATATCACATGATCCATAAGCAATGATATCTCCCCCATTCCATTTCTACTTGACATATGTACCTTCCTGGTGACTTGAGTTGACGGAGCAATTCAGTCGGTTTGTCACTTGAAGCTGCTCCTACGTGGCTGCAGAGTTGTTATTATAGGATATGAAACTTGAATGATATGCAAAAACTTACATGCAATCATAAAACTCTCCTTCAGGATAGCCTTTACGACCATCTCCAGCAACAAACTTGACACGTTCATTCTCCAGCCAATCAGGATGTTCTTTACTAAGATTTCGCTCGCTTGCATCGACCAGTTGTTCAATGTGCTCGATACCAATCACTTGTCCTTCGGGTCCCACCTATATAATACTTGAGTATACACGTTGCTTTTTTCATCCATCCAGGCTTACTCACCATCTCTGCCATGCATGCTGTCAAATATCCTGAACCAGAACCAACGTCCAGTGCTATATGCCATCATTAGTCATGGATCTATTATCACACGGTTTCGGATTTCCCATGATACCTCGCATTCCAGGTTGAAGAAAGTCCTCCATCATATCCAATGCGTATCCATGCATGTGTCTATAAGAGAATTAGTAAAAGATCGAGTGATTCGCTTATCCTAGACAACATACGGAGCAGAAATGGTAGCACCATAACCGATCGACTGGGGCTCATCCAGATAGGCACCACGTGGAGCATAATCACCCCTTTATTGAATCCATTAGCCATAGAATATCGCCAACAATAAACTCCTTTTTTACCTGTCAATCTTGTTCATTGCGTCGATAACTCGTTGCTTTGTAATGATGCCAGCTTGTTTCAAATTCTCAACCAGCTCCATGTTGCTTTTTCCTAAAGAACTGTTATGAGGAAGAAATAAAACGAAAAAGATCTGGTTTTACCTGTACATCGCCATGCCATGTTGGGAATGAAGAAATGATGACAGTATAACGTTGTAATAAATGAGTGTGTGAGAAACGCAGCTCCCCAATTCCCAGTCAATCAGTTGCATAAAGCGTCCTCTGCATGAATTATCCTACACAGCTGCTGCATGATCCCCCGCCCACAAAATGTAAATTCATTCGCATGGTACCAAAAGTGTCAAGTAGCTGATGATAGAATGGATGAACCCTGTTACTGCTTTCAAAGATTGCTTCCCACATTGAATCACTGCAAAAGTTACTAGTCGTGGGAAACATAAGAAGGATCAAGACATACTGTGCAACCGTTTTCCTGAAGGAATTTAAAGGATACCCAGCACCCTTTGAATATCAATGTAGCATATGTAAGGAAATAGGGTTTGAAAGGCACAAGGGAATAAAGGGTATGATTACAATGTGTGGAGTTAAATTGAAGAGAGTTTTGTCTATCGCACACGCGTATCTTGTTGATGATCTTTATATGCAGGTGGTGGAATGGATATTGCTTGGTGATCTGATCGCTCAGAAGTCGGGCTTGTTGCGCCTTCTTGAACCGTTACGGTTGTGGATGGTAATGCTTGCTCGTAAGGGGGTGGTGGCAACTCGCTTTCTAGAACAATGTTGGTTGTTTGTTGTTGTCTGACATGTTGTTCCCAATTATCCATTTGCTGACGCATTCGCTGCTCATGTTCTCTTTGTATACGTTCTATGCGCATCATCGTCATTATGAAGCCTTTCGACTTGCTTGTATGAATCGACCCTTACTCTTTCGATTCTTAGCACGGTACATGAACAAGATGAATATCATTGCTGCAACGACAATGAGAATGACAATAAATATTGGTATAAAAAGAGGGTTTGCTGCCAGCATGATACACGCACTTTACACTTTCTAGTGCAAGAGAAGAAAGAAAAATAGATATGCTGAGCAATGGGAATATTTTCTCTTTTGCTGGCATCATTGTTCGTATCACATGTGGCGGTAAATGGTGTGACGACTCCATGGTGCAACCACATTCATTCTTCTGCTTGTATGGATCAGAATGAAGCACACACCAGTATTGAGACGCGCACCAAGATATTCGTAAAGCTTGTGACAGTACGGACGTACTTTAATAAAGATCCTACTCCTCTGTGCTGTTCACATATCAGAATTTCATTCCCTTTGAACTCCCGCTCATAGATGCATACTTGACCAAATCTACGGACTATGCCGTCATGAGTAACTGTGCCACAAACTTGGTATCGAAAAGTACATTTAGCTTCTTTGCTGGGGTTTGACTGTCATTGTGCATCCACTCGATCACACTTGATTTGTGTATCCTATCGCTGATAATCGTAGTCTTAGTGAAAGCAGTTTGACCATGATCTTCAAGTCTCATACATGGAAGGGGTTTACCTAACTCGCAATGCCATTTTTTTGATTTTTTTTGACATGAAGGTGATCATCTCGTAGGGGTTGATTGATTTCTTGTCAATTTACTAGTCCCTGACACGTGATGTTAACCTGCCATTACCATCTTGTGAGCCATGGTATGATTATAAGTCGCTGTACGTGGTCACATGATAATCTCTTTGCGAAATCATTCACAATGAGGATTTTATTATGTAACGATTATAGATTCTTGTTCCCACCGCCATCCCATTCATTATTTTTCCGGCAAGCGGGAGTTTTATGTATTATGACTTGGGCATTTAGTGGATTGTGCTACCTTACCTTTATAGACCTTGCTTGAAAAGCATTAGCTTGAACCGTTGATTAGGCTGTGCTGCTGTTGTCAAATTGTCAAATTCATGCATCGGTCATGCACAGACCTTGGAGCATTCAGCATAAATAACATGGGGTCTTAATGCATGCCAAGATGCTCAACATGGATGTTATGCAAGAAATACCGCTGTGACACAATTTAAACAATGGGAAAGCCGAGGCGGCATGTAATTATTCAGTGGAACAGGAACAACTATCTGTAACCAAGTATCACTCCTTGTGCAGTAATATAGATGCTGTCGCTCACATGCAACCAAAATGGTAAAGTAGTCAGTATTCACTCAGCTGTCAAAAGGAATTGAAAAAGGGAATGAGTGATAAACATGACATGTTTGGCTGATTATTCCACTGTTATACTGTACGTTATATACAACATGGTACATATTGTGAATGGATTACATGTATGATGAAAAGGGCATTTACATCGAATTGTTGTTGCACCAACTGGGAATTCACTGAATGGGAGAAATAAAAGAGAACAGTGATTATGCGGGAAACGGTACATTGCCATCAATTTGGTCACATGCATAGAAACTAGAAATCAATAAAAGGATGGGCTCATGTCCCCTAATTACGAGATAGGCTTCCACCTATACATATCGAATGAAACTCAACCATCTCTCTATTCTTGCTGCTACTATTGCACTTGCTACATCTGTATTTGCAAGACCTGTTATTACCAAGCGAGCATCAGCCGATGACTGGAGAGATCGAGCCATCTACCAGATATTGACGGACCGATTTGCCCGTAGCGATGGATCCACTGATAGTTGCTCAGACCTTTCCAATTACTGCGGTGGCGATTATCAAGGTGTCATTCAACAATTGGATTATATTGAAGGCATGGGCTTTGATGCTATCTGGATTTCTCCTATTCCAGCCAATTCAGAAGGAGGATACCATGGTTACTGGGCGACTGACTTTTATGCATTGAATGATCATTTTGGATCGCAGGACGATTTAAAGGCACTCGTGGATGCTGCACATGAACGCGGCATGTATGTCATGCTGGACGTGGTTGCCAATCACGCTGGTCCTACCCAGAATGGTGATTATTCAGGATACACTTTTGGTTCATCCGATTTGTATCATCCACAATGTTCCATTGATTACAATGATCAAAATTCCATTGAACAATGCTGGGTGGCAGATAATTTACCTGATATCGATACTGAGAATGAGAGTAATGTCAACACATTGCATGACATTGTATCCACGTGGATATCCACTTTTGGCTTTGATGGCATTCGCATTGATACGGTCAAGCATGTACGCAAGGACTTTTGGTCAGATTATGCTGCTGCTGCAGGTGTATTTGCAACGGGCGAGTATGTGATACATTCATAATACATCACTATGTTTTGTATTCATTCTTGATAATCTTATGTAGGGTATTTCATGGAGATCCGTCGTATGTTGGACCCTACCAAGAACAACTCGATTCACTGCTCAACTTTCCATTGTACTATGCACTTAATGATGTGTTTGCATCTGGAAGTGGCTTCCAACGTCTGAGTGATCAAAGAAACGCCAACATGAATGCATTCAAGGACGTCAGTTTATTGACAACATTTGTTGATAATCACGATGTGGTACGATTCTTAAATACAAACAATGATCAAGCATTGTTTAAAAACGCCCTCGCTTATGTATTGTTGGGTGAAAGCATCCCAGTGGTGTACTATGGGTCTGAGCAAAGTTTCGCTGGTGGTGCTGATCCTGCCAATCGTGAAGCACTATGGTCTTCTGGTTACGATACGTCATCTGAATTGTATCAGTTTATTGCAACCATCAACAATCATGTGCGTCAGAGAAGCGGCAAAAAGGTGTACATGGACCTTGATGTTCAGGACAATGTCTATGCTTTTATGCATGGTGATGCGCTTGTGGTGCTCAACAATTTTGGATCTGGTGCCTCCAATCAAGTCTCTGTCAATGTGGGGGCACAGGTGGCTGAAAGCTCTAGTTTTACAGATGCGATCAGTGGCTCTTCAATCACTGTATCCAGTGGATCGGTCACATTTACACTGGATAATGGTAATCCTGCCATTTTCGTCCCTGCATAAATAAAGCTTGATATGTATCTTTCCATTTTATAATTGATGTTGCGCGTTTCACTGTGGTAGTACGTAGCGTTGTACATACAATCAAAGGTGTCGCTATAGTCATCACGATCACATAACATAATGATATATCATAGGATGATGGAATGCAGTTCTATTGTTGAATATGATCGGTGCCATACATTTGAAAACTAATCATGGTAATTTCATTTTCTATTGCTGGGGGGAGCATTAAAAACGTGGTATCATTCTCTCCATTGACATGATAGTAATGCTGCAAGTTGTCCCACGTGTACGGAGAATCCCGATAACCCCATACGCTCACTGATGCCCATCGTTCGATCGCCTTGTTCTCCATCATTTTCCTAATATCCCACAAAACATGATGAGTTATTTCATTCCCTCTGATATTCAATGGATCTTACCCAACAGCCACCACAATATGCCTTATAAACTGTGTTGGCACGAGGCCTGTGCAATGCACCAACACACCTTGTGCGGATGGTAAACTTGGTTCTGGTGCTCGGTAAATGCTGATGAACTGATCAGGATGATCTTTTCCTACTTGGATCCTATACATATCCCTTAACTTAGATACTGTAGAATGCAACCATATTACCAAACACGATTACCTATTTGCTTTGATGTATGCAAGTCCAATCCATTCCAATGCATCTTGTACATCCTGTTGCCATTTTCGATCCGGTTTCTCCGAGAGTTTTGTGGGCAAGTTGTCAAAGGAGGGTATATTGATATTGGTCAATTGTTCAAATGTCAACTGCATTGGGCACTCAGTTGCTGCTACATCCTTTGGCCATGTTACATTGCATGTTTCGCCCGTTGCTAAAGTCAATTCATCAATCAAGAATCCTTGTTTTGTGTTGTTTTGGTTTTACCTTTGTCAATGTACGCAGCAGCCATCTTGAGTTTCTGAGGAAACGTGTTTTTCAATCCTCGTAACAATTGTTGAAATGCTTTGCTATCCGTCTTTAATTTTCGAAGATCCACCTTGACAGCTGCAATATTATAATATCAGCTCCTGTCGTTACTGAATCATAGGTTCATCTCACTCACCATATTTATCCCTCAGCTTATCTTGTCGATGTTGATGTGTCGTGATTCCAAAGGATTGATATGTTGGCTTTAACAAGCTGAGAATCAGGTTGCCTATGGATGGCAAATAATATGAGCAAATCACACATGTCAACCCAGCCTTTTCTCACTTGCCTTGATGGTCCAATACAATGACATTATCCGTATCCAAATCAGTCCCGAGACTATGTAGAAGCAGATCATGTGTCTCTGTTGAAGAATATGAGCCAAATGAATATAATATAAGAGTAATAATAAACATACGAGATTGGATAAAACGCGTGAAAAAGTCGTCTTCTAATAAGGATGCGAGGGAAAGCTCAATGTGATAATAATGTCCAACTGTGCTCTTCAAGTGCTCACGTGCTTGTTCAAGTGTACAGAATGGCAGAAAAACAGCCAACTAATGCACGATCGTTAACAAAGACGACAATGCTGGTGATCAAAGCTGCTTACTTTGTGATTGAAGCAGTGAGACATTATGGGGTGTTGCCATTGTTTTTCGTGTGAAGCAAATCCGAGATAAGAGAGAGCGGCGTAAGCAGGGGTTGGTTCGTGGTTGGGAAGGTAACTCGATTCGCTCATTGTATGTCGCGTGTTAAAGAAGTGTCAAAAATTGGGTTTGGCAAGCGGGCCTGGTTTTCATCCAATGCATGTGCGGCATCTAAGCATACAAAGGACAATGAACCTATCATTGTTGGATACTGGGAGTGGGATATAAATATCAGCACGCATGGATCATGGTTGGGGAGCAAATAAAGGATCGAGACATAAACGGAGTACTCGAGGATGACAAACAATCGTGTCAAACAAGGATATGGAAGATAAAGACCATGTGATGAATATGAATCAGGCAATGCACCAGTTAGCAATGAATCCCATGTAAACAATGAACCGATATTAGATGATATGCGAGTTCCCCGATCATCATGATGAACCAATAGTCCAACAAATTCAAGATGTATGTAGAACGCGATGCTAGGTCACATGAACATAAAATGCGCCCATGCGGGAAGCAATAAAAATCGAGCAGCAGAGACTGCTGATCAAGCTTCCTTCTTTTTCTATAAATTATTTATCATGTCAGATGCTGACGCCAAGACGCCTTTGCTTGGTAGTCATAGTGGGCATCATCATCACTATGCTTCTAGCAACACCAACATAACCACTACTACTACCACTACTACTACCCCCACTGCTGTAACAGGACCAGCAACCACCAACAAACCACCTGTGAGTCGACCCAAGTATAAACGCCGCAGGTCATCATTTGATGCATCCACGTACAACAGTGCCGGTCATTCACCTGCCTATGTACGCTCTGCAGCTTCTTCCTTTCATGAACGTCTTTCACTTACAGACGACCCTGGCTTAAGTCTTTCTAAAATCTTGGGCCTTACTATATGTATGGCTGGTGTACAGTTTACCTGTAAGTCAACCCATCATCTTTATGTAAACGTATTCATGTACTGATGCAATCTACCATAGGGACCGTGGAACTTTCGTAAGTGAAAACCAAGTTTATCTAGCATCCAATAACCATGGATCATTGGTCTATTTAGTTATGGAACACCGTATCTTTTGTCATTAAATCTATCAAAAGAAATGACAGCACTCGTTTGGCTAGCAGGTCCATTATCAGGACTTTTGGTACAACCGGTAAAGTAGTAGAAATAACATATAAGCATACATCATCCCCTCATCACCTACGTATACTCTAGCTGATTGGAGCCTTCAGTGATAAATGCACTTCACGTTTTGGCAAACGACGTCCGTTTATTGTAGTGGCTGGAATATTGACATGTGTCTCCATGATTTGTGTCGCTTATGCGCGTGAAATTGGTTATGGCATAGCCTATGTAACAGATCAGAATGATCTTGAAAATTCAGTAAGGACAACACCTTTGTTTCTCTGTATGCACTTGAACTAACCTGTTTAAGCAAGTCTCGAACATTGGCAATGCTAGTTGCTGTCGCATCGTTTTACTTTCTGGATTTCACATTGAATGCAGTCCAGGCGATTTGCCGTGCGTTGATTCTTGATATCCCACCCTTATGGCAACAGGAACAAGCAAATGCTTGGAGTGCACGTATGTGCAACTCAGCCATGGTGGTGGGTTACTTTGTTGGATTTGTCAATCTTGTCGAACTCTTTCCATGGCTAGGCGATACTCAAATGAAGGTGTTTTGTGTTATTGGTACCATTATTTTTTGCATCACATTAGCCATCACATGCATCACGACGCATGAAAAGAAGCTTGAAATAGAAGAGAATGATGATGGGTAAGTGTTTGTGTGTTTGAAACATGAATGTGTAAACGACACATCTGACGACAGATGAAATAATCTTTGTATATATCAGGCCATGGTACAGCACCCTTGTTTATATTTGGCGTGCGTTTCGATTTCTGCCACGGCCTGTGCAGACATTGTGCAACACACAATTCTTTGCTTGGATGGGTTGGTTCCCTTTTCTTTTCTACAGGTAATTATCATTCTATAGAAAAGAATGTCACACTTTAGTATTCACATGGATCCTTTACATATCTATAGCACGCAATGGGTATCTGAACTTTACTTTACCACTCATGAAGGCAACAGTGGCGACTGGGCAGATGGTACACGTGCCGGTTCATTTGCCTTGTTGTGTTATTCGATCGTGTCAGTTGTTGCTGGTGTGGTTATCCCAGCTCTTGTAGCACGCTACGAATCAAAAATTCATTGGATATCCACCACCAACGTGTATACTGCATCGCATTTAATAGTGGCAGCAGCATTGTTATCTGCTTGGTTTGTCAAATCCGTCATTGGTGCAACCCTGGTACTTGCAACAATGGGCATATCATGGGCTATTGTGCTTTGGGTGCCATTCTCTCTCGTGGGTGAATATGTCAGTTATGACGATGAGCGACGACAACGTGCACAATTGGAACAGGCGGTAGCAAATGCAACTGCTCCAAATCCATCCTCTGCTGCAGAGTCCCAACAATTTGAAAATGATGATTTTGATGCAGGCATGATTCTTGGTGTACATAACATGTACATTGTATTTCCCCAGTTTGTAGTTGCTATCATGGCAGCATTCATCTTTGCTGCTACAAACGCTGGTGGTGACGCATCTTCTGGCGTAGCATCCGTTCTAGCATTTGGTGGTATTATGGCTCTCATTGCAAGCGCGTTTAGCCGTTTCATTGTACGTGTCAAGTAGTATAGATTATGCCATGTGCCATTTATCCTTTTATCTTCCTCCTGTATTGTTCATTATTCCTTTCCCTTCGACATACATTGCATTAAAGAAAATATAGTACTGTAATTCAAAGTCTCAAGTTTTAAAAGGTGGATTCCTCTTAGAGCAGCAGTAGGGATGGTCATGTTTGTTAAGATATGTGAAACACAAAGATGTCCCAATCAAGGATGATGACAATTGCAATTGTTGCAGAAATATTTATTTACATTGAGCTGTGCGTTTCAATTTCTATGTAATGTTGGGTTGTGCAACACACACACAATTCTTGATTGAAATGTACATAAACTAATGACAACAATAGCGTGGATCAAATAGCTAGTGTATCCCTTTTATTTCTGCATGCATTATCAATCAATCTACTTTTTCATGCAAGGAACCAATCAATAACTTGGTCCAACTCGTTCTTTTCCACAGAGCACATTTCAATTTGTATATCGTTGTCAAGTTGATCAAAGTGGAAATCCTCGCCTTCGAAACCCAAATAAACATCGTGTTCATCCTGATCATCTGAAGCTTGCTTTTCCACAGCAGCTGTACGTGTGCTTCGTAACCGGTTACTGCATGAAAAGAACAAGTTAAAAAGTTGTTTCTACTACGATGACATTACCTACATTTCTGACTCCAACCGTTGGATGATCTTTTCCCTAGGCAGTGCAATGATCATATCGGCTTTATTGCACGCAATCAGGATACGGGTCGATTGTTGTTGTACTTTACGATCAGACAATATATCATAGAGGTATTCAGCCACTTCCCGGACCTGCCGAGCAACGGTGGTGCTATCCAACACAAACACAATACCGCGTGTCACTGGAAGGAAATCAGTATATCGCAACCGTACGCGTTCATGACCTGGCACATCCACTAAATCAAAGGTCTATTACTCTTTCATTAGAATACATATAATCCCTTATATCCCATCCATCCACTTGCCTTATCCACCAATGTCACAGATCCTTCGTTTTCCTTCATGGATGTCACTGTTGCCACAAACTTGTCAAACCGTAACTAATACCCATATCAGCACACTATACATATATAAACCTTGTATCGCATACCCGTGTATATAATGCTGTCTTTCCTGCATCTGGAATTCCCAATAGTAAGATGGTGTTTCGCGATGACTTTTGCTTGAGCACGAGACTGACAATAACTACAAGATCAATGGCTGGTATTAGTTACTGGCAACTCGAGAGGACAATGTTCAAGTCGTACGTGCAAGGACCACAAGTACAACAGCAACGATGGCTGCCAATGGAAACCAACTTGGTGTTGTCATGGTAAGAGTGTGTCGGTGTGTGAGTACAAGAAGTGTAACTGTTGGTTCCAGGTGGTGGAAAAAGGATCGTCCTCTTTTTGCGCTAGCTCTCCTCCTCCCCCCCTCCTAACCCAACCCACACCTTTTCTTCTTCTCGAATCGTTTACCACCCACAACGCATCATGCCATTCGACAGGAAGCAATTCGTCTTTGTGGAGAGGAAAAAGGCATTGCATTTGGCAGAATCGTGTGGACTCGGCATTGTCAAGGAAGAAGCATACCTTTACGGCTACCAAATCTACATTATCGAGCAATGGTCAATATACCTTTTAGAAAGTTTATTCCAATGGGGTATTTATAAATGTATGTTACAGGTTATGCGATCGTAGTATTACTTCCAACACTATCAAGGTGTTTACTGGGAACCAGCAGCATTCGGTAATAGTTCATTCACTGCTTTATTTATTATCATTCCTGCATAACATTTCTCTCTCCACACTTGGAATAGATCAAGGTGTGCGTATTGAGTATATCCACAGCTGAATTACAACATCCTCGTCCAGAGATTCAAGCCTTCTTTAATGCTTCTGCACCTCTTAAACTTAAACATGTAAGAAGTCAAACAAGATTCCATCATGCTTGGAGTGACAATTGTCATTGTAGACGGGCTTGGGTGAAATCATGTTGACGGATCCTAGTGAACTACCTTGCGACATGGATATGGTGCTTGTACCTGATGGCGATTATGACAAATGGATCAATCAAGCCTATGTCAACATTAATCTGAGGAGAACCAATTGTACTGGTCGAAGTGCACTTAATCTCAATAAGCCAAAGTATGTATTCTATCTATCATACGTTCAGGATGACATGTTGATTTCTTTTTTGTAGCCCTGCATCAGAGGAAAAGTTTCGCTCTATATACAAGATTGCAGACACGGTACCATTCGAGATAGCAGTGATCAATCTGGTGACAGTAGCTCAAGTGGCCTTGTACCTGTTCAATCTCCTAAAGCGAGACTACATTGACGGACTTATTTGCAATGAAACCAGCAAGGCATTTTGGGAATTCTATACAAGGTATCATCCGCACAAATCCCCAGATGTAAGCTATCGCGTGATATAACCCCACACAAAAACAATTCGCTCACATGCTCAAGTAGTACCAACTCAAAGAACCATGGATGGAACCTCATCTCTTGACAGCATTGATCAGCAAGTTGGTACTCTGCAGGAACAAGCTTCATGCTTATAACTTTACGGTAAGACTCTCAACAAGATACAAGGATGATGAACTAAGAATATTTGAGTGAGAATAGACAATCAAGGATCCATTCACTGATTATGAAGAATTTCGATTCGATATTGAAGAGTATCAACGAGCAAAAGGTCTTAAACGCACCAAATTTCTTGATCTGGCAACCTTGGATAAGCTCAATGAACATACGATCAATCAACTCAAAGTTCGTAATGTCATCAAGTCAAAGTTGGACGACATTTCCGGTATGTGAATGAATCATCGTGTGTTCAAGAATGATGGACTTAAGGGCTTTTTTCTTTGTAGGTGTAAGCAACTCGCCATTATTCAGTGAATCATCTGAACCTGAAGTTTTCCGACACCATGCAACGATTGAAAGCTTGAGAGCAATATGGCGACCGAGATTGAGAAGCACACCAGGAGGTGATTTAGATAAACCACAGCATGAACTGTTACACATGATCAAAGGAATGTCGGCACGAACAACACGAACCAGTGGAGCAGCTGCAGAGATCCTCTCCAAATTTGCAGGATCCTTGCCATGGGTGGAAAGCAAGCAAAGTTCTATATCACGCAATAGATCCAAACGAAGAGCTGCACCCACATCACCACCTATAGCAACTCCAACATCACCAGCACCTTTACACACTACTAATACTACGGCGACTACTACTACTAATATACAACTCACTTCACCGAATGGATTATCAACAGTGGAAGATGTCTTGTATCAACCCGATCATCGAGATGATAACAACAATACACGACGATTGCTCTTTGAATCAGGGATTTCATCGGATGACGAATTGTAAGATGATTTGAATAAGATAGATGAACAAGAAACTAATATTATCCACTAGTAGTAGTTATCGATCTGATTCGGATTTTCCTCCATGGCGACTATCGTCTGATCGACAAGGTATGATCTAGAGAATGGATGCTATATTATATACTAAAACTGTTGTATTAGATACTCCTCCACCCATATCTACCACCGATTTCCCAACGAAGCGCTTTGTAGGATCACCCGTATCATTACGACCTGAGACAGCAAGTCCTGTGAGTGATATTGCAGCGAATGGTGCCAGCGACTTTATTCCACTATCACAACCTTATCGAGCACCTATGCGATCACGATCTGTATCTGATAGCATTGTATCGTTTGCTTACTTTCCGCCATCATCCAAAGACCCAATTCGACCCAACAAGCCCATTCTACCACGTGCCAATTCGTTGACCATGATACCAACAGTACATAGCAACCTTCTTAATGATGGCAACAACGAAGGCATCACAGACTTTATACCCTATATCGAACCTACGGATGACGCATTACGACCTTCAGTGACGATGGATGTTGAAACATATCTTGTATTTGAAAAGTTGCAGCGACAACATGCTGAATTACGAGAAGCCTATCAACAACTACAAAAGATTGCCAATGTATATGAACGTCGAGCAGAGCAATTACGCACGACCTATCTACGACGATCTACTGAATTTGAGCAAATTGAAAGAGCGGCACGTAAAGTGATGGATGAACAACTAGAAGCAGAAAACGAATTGAAAGAAGTGGATGATTCAAGCGCAAAGTTACATTATGAATTGAATGTATTGAATGAGAATCTCAAGGATGTCGAAGAAAATGTGTCAACATTTTACTCCAAAGTCAGTTTACTTGAACGCAAGATGCATGAATCACAACAATCGATCACTACCATGCTTATCATTGGCAATTACTTTGACTATTATTGGCGAAAGATTAAACGCTGGGCAGGCTGGTCATCATCATCCGATCCCTAACAAGACTCCCTTTTTCACCCTATATCATATCCTACACATTGTATGTTGGAAGCAACAGCAGGATCCGTATTTATTGTACGTCGCTTTTGCAATAAAAAGAGTGTGTTGTGTTGTGTGTGAGTGAGTGTGATTCTTAACGAAGACGACGGGCTTCACGCTCGGATTCCAAGAGACACAAAATGTCATTCTCACGAACGGGACCCTTGACGTTACGAATGATGCTGCGATGGGTGTCGTCCATGAATTCAACGCGAACTTGGGTCACACCACCACGGGAGCCGGTACGGCCGAGGACCTTGATAACACGGGCGAGCTTGACGGGCTGCTTTTGAGCGTCCTATAGAAATGCCAATGGTTAGCTCATTAGAAAAAATAGAGATATGCACACCACCCATCCATCTCTATAGTATCTCATCCAACCCATAAAATCATGGATCCATCCATTCATCCATCACTTGTCCTGTTGATATATCTCTTCTTTCTCATGTTGAATGTTCATACTTACCATACTGTCTTTTGCACCTGGAGGTAAGGAAGGTGCAACAAAGGTGGCGGATTCTCTCCAATCAAGCAGAGCGCCCGGCTGTGTGTGAAATAACATGCCTTTTTGGGATCATCCCGCGCACTGTTCAGTAGACACTTAAAATCTCGATCATGGATATTTCTTGGGATCATGGTTTTAATATTTGCTTTGGATCTCATCATCTGATTTGTGAGCTTAACATTGTTGGTGGCTGCAGGTGCTTGTGGCTGCGCGCTTTGCTGATACACAATCTATTCCCCAATTTTATTCCTCCAGCAGGTGGTTGTTGTTACCTGCATTCAACTATTTTGACTGCATTGACAGCTTTCATAAATTTTATCACAAGCTGCACTCACCAATAAAGCATTGGTTCCATATTAATAAATCAGCCATGTGGCTGTGATGGTTAAAAGTGAAAATAGACAAAAGTGGAATGCAGAAAACTTTCATGATGAACAAGGTCAAAGTGTCCTCCTGACATTTGTATGACATCGATGGTCGATCGCATCGTCTTGTAGTGTACATGTGTGACAAAATAGTAAACTCTGCTTCTCCCCAGTGGATGATTGTGTGTTTTTGTACAAGTGCGTTTCATCACGAGATCTACAGCACCGTTACTGCAGCAAGCCCATTAATAGATATATGATAAGAAACAACATTCAACATCACCATGGTTGCTAGAAGGTACAATATGTTGCGATGCATTCATTACGTATTGACTATAAGGCAAGAGAAATATTAAATGGCGTTACAGAGAAACATATTGCGTGCCAAAGGTAGGGGTGGTTGATACAACCAGTTTTGGCATCCTCAGCCTTGCCGAGTCTTGTGTAACCTTTCCATCCGACATATCCTTGTTGATATAAAAAAAGAATGAATCCATTGTCAAGGTTTTCGCCTTTTTCTTTCCCATTATCTTTTAGAACATGTCATCGGGTGGTTCAAACGATCCAACAACTTCAGATGAAGGTCCTCCTCCATCAACAACACATGATGATCCTCCTCCAACTTCATCGGAAGAACCATCACCGACAAGTGATGATCCAGGACCAACTATAAGCGATCCTACTACACCACCAACAACTTCAGATGTAAGAAATTGTCAAGTATTATCTTTTTTGATGTTGATGTATCTCCAATTATAGCCACCACCACCCGATACCAGCACAACAACTAGCAGTGATAATCCACCACCACCTGACAGCACCACAACAACACATTCACCTCCACCTCCCGATTCAACCACACCACCACCGACATCTGACACAACAACCACATCCGACGACCCTGGTCGACCCACAACAACATCAGATAATGGTGATGATAATAACAGCCATGAACCAACTCGCACGGTAACTGAGAATCCTACATCCTCACATAATGAGCCATCTCCTTCTCATACTCGAACCACTACTACAAAACAGCCTTCTCCAAGTTCAACACCTATACAAGTCACGACGATTTCTAGTTCAGGCACTGATATTGTTACCATTACATCGACATCCTATTCCATGATTGGTCCTTCTAACCCAGCAGGGGGTGATGGACATGATGGTGATGGTGGTGGATCATCCAGTACAGGTGCCATTGTGGGTGGAGTAGTAGGTGGAGTAGTAGGTGGAGCTGTGATAGGTAAGTTGACATACACACTATCATCGTCAAGATGCTAACAAAAAAAACATAGCGGCTGCATTATTCTTTCTTCTTCGACGCAATAGGAAAAAAGCACCCACACATCAACAGGATGATCCATTTGATGGCATGTATTCTCCTAGTGATCGTCAAACCATGTCAGCAGCAGCTACCAGTGTGGGTGGATCGAGTAATGCTCGTCCTCTTGTGGCACCTTATCGACCTGTCAGTAAAATGGGTGTGGAAGATGTGGATCCCATGTATTATCAACAATCCATGTCATCTACATCACAAGGAGCCACAGGAGGGTATTATGAAGACACATCACCACAACATCGATTCTCCGCTGGAACAGGCATCGTCCCAATGCAAGGATATACACCAGGTCAACAATATTATAGTAGTAGTGGATCTGAACCCGATTATGGTGTCTATAGTCAACAACAGCCATCCTTTTGGCCTACTACGACAGCAGCTGAAGCATCATCCAATGAGGGTGATCGACATGTACCTCATCTTGCTGAACAAACTCAAGTCCCGCATTCAAGATCTTGATCACTGTTTATAGTCGTCTGAAAAAAGGGAATTCATATCTATTTATATCTTTTTTACATTGTCACAATAATACACATACAACTATTCCCAGTAACACTCTATACATGTCAATGCATCTGTCATTCCATAGTTTCTCTATTTTCATGACACTATCTATCATCTGATGAATCATGTTTTTCTTTGGTTGGAATGCATCATTTCAATCCAACAGAGCATCATCCACAATCAATGTTGACTATGGTGTGCTGCATAATATTTGACATGGACCAAGTAGTACGTGTGTAACAATAAGAGTGTTTGATATGTATTGTATATCTTTTCATTCAACACTAATACATACTATTCAAGGCGAACGATAATCGTCGTCACTAAGGATATCATATGAGTCGCTTGTATGGGGATCACTCACAGAAGCAAATCCATCTGAACCACTGCTACGATAGCCATCTGAATGCTCAATAGAGTTTCGACGTGGCATGCTTGCGGGTGATCTTGAAACCGGTTGTTGTTGTTGTTGTAGTTCATCATCGGCTACAACAGAAGAAGCACAAGAGGAACAAGAGGATGAATCGGTTGTCGTGTGAAAAGAACTTGTCATGGGTGGTTGCAAGATGGAAGAGGAGGCGGTGGATGCTAATGCTTCTCTACGAAGTTCCACTTGACGTTCAGCTTCCTCCAATGCTTGTTGTTCCCTTTCAAGTCGTTGTTGTCTCTCTTGGATACTTTTTTCCAAAGCATCAAGCTCAATCGACGATTGCATGAGCTACACAAATGGTCATTTGAGTGCCTTGTCAATGACACACACTCTCATTTAATAACCTACCGATTCCTCACTCCTTAACATGTGCTTTCGATGTCTCAAGTCTTGGTTACGTTTGTGCCATGGATGACTTGTTGTCGCCACAGTTTCATCATCATCATCATCATCTAGTTTTTCATGGTCGGCATATTGTCGAACGAAAGCTTCGTATTCTCGTCGTTCCTCGTACTCTTCATATAACTTGGAGACGACATGGTATCCACCCAAAAGAAAGACTACACCACCCGCTGCTATTGCAGCAACAACGATGGGATGCATATTGGAGATAAAAGTGAAAAAAAAAGAGTTAAAACGACACTTGGGCGAATTAATTTTCTTTTCTTGGCTCACCCACATGATGACGCTTACACAACACACACACACATGCACCCACATGCCACATTTTTTTATTCTATCATATCCTCACAAGAAACGATGTGTATTACTTGATCCACTATCCTTTATTATGCAACCATCCATAAAAAACAACTCTGCATGAATGAGATACTGCTGCTTTGATCACCTATGCCAAGCAAGACATACTAAACCCAGCAGTGGAACCCCGCTTGGCATTAAAATCACGTGCCACTCATGCTACTGGTGTGTAATGCATAGAGTGTGGAAACCTTTTCAAACCCCATCCTTTGTTCAGTAAAAGTTATTGGCTTCCGACAAGTTCATCTCCCTTTTTATGGCTACAGCGTGGTACCCGACATGCACACCATCCAGTGACTATGTATAGCTCATTCAAAGGAGGAGTCAATAGGATCCATGTTGATAGATATTTACACTTTATGACACGAGAGAAAAGATGGGCTATTTTATAGTAAAGCAGGACGCACGTGGTGCTTGAATCATTCATATTGTTTTATTGAACAAGGAGAAATCACTATGCTATAAAGAATGATGATAACCACGTGAGATGTATCTGCATTAAAAATATGCTAGTGAATTGATTTCTGTATGTATGTTACTATCCAATTTGACTATCTGCATCGTCCACGAGGGTAATGATGGGTTACTATCGTCACTAAGCACTACCTGATGAGAGCTACTGTTGTTTATTCTGATCCAACCTATTCTTGTTGTTTCAAAGAAGGACACAATAAATGTGTGGAGCAATGTGCGACCCAAGAAAATGTTGCACAAAAGAGATTGCGGATACGTTTTCACGAACCTGGTAACGATGTTGTTACTGCTGAGCTTTATTTTTATCACAGTTGGATGATTTGAAGTCTAAGTTAAATAACAGCTGTCGCCATGATCCATGGATATCACAAGTGATGCAAGTGAGCAAGTGCATAAACGCATGGGCATAAGAAAGAAGGAAAGTGAAAAAGAGGGCAAGAGTAAGAAAAAGCAATGCACGCTTCTGAGTTATAAAATTGTGATGGAGAGAGCGAGAGGTTTCTGTTAGCTTGGATCTGTCTCTTTTTCTCTTTCTATTGCACACTTTTCACTCCTTAACCCAGCCAAAATGTCACGGTTATACCACAGAGACACATCTGCCACTGACATTGTCGAGCAACTTAAAGTGCACGATACCGACAGTTACATTCCCAACGATCGCATTCCCAAGTCATCTCGATCTTGTCATCGATCCATTCCCGGTACACGAGCAAGGACCACTTGTCCAACTGAAAAACGTACAACCACACAACGTCGATACACTGTACACAATATGCAATATGAACAAGCACCCAATCTAGTCCCAAGACTTTCTATGGACCTGGATCCTTCCATACGTCAAAAATACGTGCTGGTCACGGGTGGCGCTGGTTACATTGGAAGTCATACTGTGGTAGAACTATTGACTGTGGGTTATTCAATCGTTGTCATGGATAACATGTGTAATTCTCACCTTGGTAAGTCTTGGGTAAGGGATGTTGTTTCAAATACAGCCATGTAACTCTTTCCCTTGTCAAATAGAGGCCTTGCGTCGAGTGGAACGACTTGCTGGAAGACCTGTTGAATTCTTTAAAGGCGATGTGACATGTCAAGATGATTTGGAACGATGTTTTTCACTGTATCGATTCTGGGCTGTGATTCATTTCGCTGCGATCAAGGTAAAGTTTTCATCATTCTCTTGTGGATCAGAAAAGATTGATACATGTATATATATAGGCTGTAGGTGAATCAACAAGGATACCATTGGAATATTATTATAACAATGTGACTGGATCCATTCACTTGCTTCGAGTGATGAAACGATTTAATGTCAAGAACCTTGTATTCTCATCCAGTGCCACTGTCTATGGTGAACCTAATGTCAATCCTGTGGATGAAACGGCTCGCGTGGGACCAGTGACCAATCCTTACGGACGCACCAAGCTATTTGTGGAGGAAATGTTACGAGATTTGTGCAACTCGGATACAGAGTGGAACGTGTGTTTGCTGAGATACTTTAATCCTGTCGGAGCTCATCCTTCCGGCATGATCGGCGAACATCCACAAGGCATTCCTAACAACTTGCTTCCTTATGTGATTCGTGTCTTGCAAGGCAGTTTACCTCATGTCTATGTTTATGGTGGTGATTATGATACAGTCGACGGTACAGGTGTGCGTGATTATATTCATGTATGTGACCTAGCAACAGGTCATGTGGCAGCACTACAAAAGTTACAAAAGAAACCTGGATGCGTAGCCTATAATCTTGGAACCGGTGTAGGTTATTCAGTCATGGAGATTATTCATGCTATGGAAAAGGCGACTTTACGCAAGATTCCATACAAAGTGGTGGATAGAAGACCTGGCGACATTGGAATCTGCACTGCAGATGCATCCCTAGCAAACCGGGAGCTGGGGTGGTATCCTACTCGTACAATGGAAGATATGTGTCAAGATATGTGGCGCTGGACTCGTCGTAATCCAAAGGGTTATGAAGGACAATCCCTTGATGAAGATGATAATGACAGTGACAACACAGCATAGAAATAGTGGACACACTGTAGACCATTACCCATGAACCTTTCCCCCTTCCCCCTTAGTACGGACCCCTTAGTAGTACTACTACCACCACCACAACCACTACTACTCCTACTTGTCTGTGATCCAAGCTCCTATATACCGCATCTCCCTCCTTCCTACCTACATATCAACTTGCCCTTTACACTTTCGCATCCTCTCCATAACGCTAGTCGTATCATATTCTTAATGCTCATTGTACCATGTATATATACATATTGATGTTTTGTTCTTTAATTTAATCTCTAAACTACAACAACCAACAGCTATTCTAATTATGATGGTATTACATATAAAAGGGATGGAAACTATCTCACACGCGGAGGTACTTCGCATCTTTTCCTCTCTTTTTCACTCACGGCATGCTTGATGAAGACACATTTACCAAACTATGGAAGCTCACAAACGATTGGGCAGCACAGCAAAAAACGAACCATGAATTAGCATCTGGGATCAACAAACAACTGGCCGAGCAAAAGGTACCATTGACAAGATGAGCATTAGCACTTTACACCATTGACACGTTTACTCGTATTCAACCAGCAACAACAGAAAGCAGCAGAAAATAAACAAGGTGATTAATGTGTGTGTGTGTGTGTGTGTGTGTGTGTGTGTACGACAAGATGAAGGATTAACACGTTACCTCAAAAGAACCACAGCCATCATCACCCTTGTTACTCGATACAGATGTCAAGGATCTTGACCAGGTTACTGCTGAAGTATTGACCAAGTATAAAGAACTATCGGAACGACACAAAGCGGTGTTGGAGCATAACCAAGTATTACAGCATGAATGCAATGACTTACAAGATATCGTAAAATCCTATGAAGAAAATCTGCAAGTCATCACTGGTAAACTACGATCCCACACGGCAAGTACAAAAGTCATCAAGTATGTAGTATGCAGGACACTGATGGGTTCAATAGGTATCTGCTACTGAAGGACATGTCCAGATGAGACGAGAATATGAAGCATTACTGGATGCTGAAAAGGTCGGTAAAAATGGTGCCAGAATTGTTGTCAATGGAAAACTCATATCAAGTAGGGTACAACGGCAGAACTCCTTGTGGAAAACATGGCATTAAGACATCAACTGCATCATTTGGCTGCCAAGATACGCAAGGCATATGCTGATCAAGAAGATCTTGATTCCACATCAACGAAATTGGCCGAGTTGGAAGCAGAAAACAGGGCATTGAAAGAAATGTTACAACTCACTCCAGCCATGGCACCTGAAATACAATCGATCCATAATCAAGCATCAACCCAGCAACTGAGACCGACTATAAATAGTAGTAGCAGTAGTGGTGTAGTAGAAGAATACTTTGAAGAGTAAAACCGTTTCATCCTGACTTTATGTGTGTTTGTGTGTGTCATCCATTCCCTTTCTTCGTATCCATTTCAATGACTCCCTTGCTTTGATCTCAATGTGGAGCATTGCTGTAATATCACTTAGTTTCTTATGTGGACATCTAATAGTATACGGGGTGAACCTTGCATGATTGTTGGTATACAATGGTATTTTTCTATTCAACAATTCTATGCAATACTACTCATTTCTCCCAATGATTGATATATATATATAAACGTACATTTATTAATACAAGATCAGTGCTAAAGATATCCTCTCTACGATCGCTTGTAATAACGAGCATAAATAAAAGCACCTACTGCCGCTGCTGCTGTAGAGGCAACGAGAATGGTAGACCAACGTGCTGTGGATGATGCCACCTTGTCCTTTTTGTTACTACCAAGGGTAGGCACCAACTGCTGTTGTTCCGAAAGCGTTTGGATTTCATCAAACACGGCAATATTCAATTCAAAGGAACGAATGGCTTCTTGCACAATCAAATCTATGGATATTCACATGATGAGTCTCTATGCAGATGCACACTATGTCAGTTTTTACCTCGAGACTCCTTGGTCACTGGAGCTGTGTTCAATCGCTCACGGTATTCGGCTTTGAATGCATTCTGATTGCCGATATTGTTGAATGCATAAAATGCAAGACCTTCATCTGAATCCCAGGTACCGTCGGTTTCCGAGAGACCCAAGACGTGCTTCTTGAGACGCTTGGCCAAGATTTGACCACCACTCAAATCACCCAAGTAACGGGAATAGCTATGAGCCACCAAAAGCGAAGGATCCGTTTCACATGCACGTTCCATGGCTTGCACATAGCTCTTGACAGCAGGTGTCATGGTAGCAGGATCGGTGATTTCATCCAGTCGTTCCTTGCCATAATAATATTCGAGATCTATGTGGCATCAGTACATGTTCTCTTGTATTTTTTTTCTTTACCACTCACCTTTCAAAAGTGTTTCTTTTCGGTCCAATTCATGAGGGAAATGAATCACTTGAATGGCTGTATTATCCTTATGCTTGTTCAATAATGATTCCATCGAGCTATTCGATAGGTGAGCTTTTTCCCTTTACTCATGGAGGAAGACAATCATCATCACGTACCTGTACACAAAGTAGAGCGAAGTAAGGTAGCGACCATATTCATCACGATTGATTTCACCCTTGAGGAATCGCCTAATCATCATCATGCCGGTCAACAAGGGACATTACTTGACATGACCCAATGAGACTTACTTTGTGAAAACACTGTTTTCAGCTGCCTTGTGAGCTTTCATGGTACCTTCACGCATAGCACCCGCCAATTGAGGATCTTTGAGATATTCAGGCTCCTTTTGAAGAGCATCCTTGTCTTCTTGACCAAAGAGAGTGGAGAAACTGCTTTCCGACAAGAGCTGATTCAACATTTGGACAAGGATCGCACCTTCAGGTGTGGATTGCGCCTCTAATAGAAAATCAATATGGTTGATTCGATCCCTTTTTATAAAGCACACAACTTACTTTCCATATCTACAGCAGGATGGTTCTCGGGAACTTGTAAAAGCATGGTTTCAATCTCTTCCTTGCTCTTGTTGGAGAATGGACAACCTAGAACCACGTGATGAATAGAACTGATATGAATGATGCATCTTGGACTAGTGTACCTTGTTGAAAAGCTGGACTATAGAAAGCATGATCATGTCAGAATCCTTGTTTCAATAAAGCACAGATATTACTATTTTACCATTTGGAGACTTCACCAAAGTTACTGACGTTGGCATGATCTTGAATTTTGGCATAAGGACAACCAGCAGCAAATGCTGGACATTGACGTTTCAATTCGTCCGTGTTCTCAAGGTGGTCAAGACCTGGATGAGGAAATGGTGTTGGTGATTGCGTGGTGGGTTGGGACATGTGTGAATAAAGAAAAGGGGTAAAAGAGTGTGAGTGAGTGGGCTGACTTTGTCACAAGAAAGATCATTTCGTTGTTCGGTCGGTCATCGCTGACACTCCCCGCCGCTCCCGCTGTTGTATGCATGCATCTTTATCTGATCCTTGATTCACGTGCCATTGAGGAGGACAATGGGATCTTATCCAAGAATTGGGGTATTAAGATGCCTCACTCAACTATTCTTGCCAATTCATTCATTCATACGCTTGGTTCTCAATGGTATATTTCTACCTTGTGTGAGAGAATTGCTGCTTTGTTTTTCCATTGTAATACAGCTTTCTTCATTTTTTTACTGTCATGACTGACCCAGGAAAGAGCAATACTTTGGGACACGTTACACAAATAGAAGCCGAAGTTCCCCCTCTCTGCTATCACGTTATACAATGAAAGAAAGCGGCGCTTGGCAACAAGAATGTCTCGTTGTCTTTTTACCAATGAAACGTCATTGCCGAGTATGAATATGGATATAGACTGTGTACTTTATTACGTGCTACCTACAATCCCAATCTCAATTTGACTCATATTAAAGAACTTGTTTATAACGACTTTATCCGATTGTCCGAAAACCATTTGTTGTAATCTAATTGTAACAGTAGAATATCCAAGCTTCCATTGGCCTTGATTTCTTGAGGTGCATCCGATACCAGAGTAAAGAAACGATCCGTGATAAAGGAGAACTCCTAGTATAATATGTAAGTAAACAAACCATATGCAATGGTGCTCTACACTTACCTTTTTAGTCTTGATAATGTGTTCCATGTGTGCATTCTCAATACTTTCATAAGGTTTGGACCACTCATTGACAATCTCGGATGCTGTTCGCTCAGTTTTACGTCGTTTGGTTCGTTGCCAATCTTCTTGATTACATAATTCTTGTACAAACGCACAGAATTTTTGACACAATCGCAGTGCTTTATACATGATCTGTGCTGTATCCTGGGTGGAGATGAGACATCCTTGCATGATGTTGCGTAGATATTGGGTATGCGCAGCTTGAAGATCTTCAAAATCAGGGAGCTTGCCATTGGAAAGTCGTTTTGCACCCGTAACAATTTGAATGAGCCGCTGGTAATGGGGATTGATGACATTGGACTAGAATAGCATCATAAGCACGACACCTATCATAAACACATACATGGATGTATTTACCTGAATATGATTCCATAAAGTATCCACCCAAAAGAGCATATAAGAACGTAATCGACAAATAGCCCTTGCTTCATGATTGGAAGGTCCATTCCGCAATGATATCCAAAGATCCGATAATGACATTTGTACGTTCCTTAATCCCACCATGAATGCCCAAAGATCGCTATAGCATTGTAAATCCTCTTTGCTGAGAAATAAATCAATAGGCCATCGCATATCGTAATGTAATGTACAACTGAGATCCACCAGTAAAAGTCGATTAAACAAGGATGTGCTGGTTTCATTGTTTTGCATAATCTCCATACAATAGCCATCCATTTGATCCTCAGCTTCGGTGCCCACGGAAGCCTTGGCCAGCAAGGCGTTGAATTCTTGGTGTCGAAAGATCATGGTTGTCTTGTGATGTCGATCATGAGGGTATTTAGCAAGAGATCGTCGACGCCATTCTGCACATGCAATGATAAAGTTACTTGCAAGATCACCATAACCGAGAAGAAACATGTGCCGAAATGATTCCAAATAACACTGCAAGCTGTGCTCGCCTGTCAATACGCATGAAAATAACCAATCAGCTGTCGATCGTCGTATTTGTTGTACAACATGTTTCAATGGATCGTATTGATGTGATTGTCTTAATGATAACAAGAGTTGTAAATGTTTTCGTTTCATCGTCTCAGGCATTGGGTTGTTGCCCATTTGACTGACAGTAGCTACTGCTTTTCCAACAAAGAGCACTGATTCTGCTAATGCAACTGGGATATGCTTGGGAATTTGTTCCATGGCTAAACCATAACGACGTTGCCAGCCTGCTGGTGAATCCTCTGTATTCGTACTTTTGGTAATAAAGAATTCGTCATTGGTCCAATTGCCATACACCATCCATGAAGTGATTTGTCGATATAAAACATCATGCAATCGATCAGCCACCGTGTGCATCACATGACGATAATCACTGTTGCCTGTACGTGCCTCATCAAGTACAAGATCAAGAAGTTTGCATCCATAATATTCGCATGCATCAAACTTGTCGGTAAAGGCGTGTAAAGCAGGTAATAAGAGCTCCCATCGTCCCAGAGAAGATGACAAGAGCGAGAGAGGTACCACACCTCCACCTGCATCATAGGTCTTGTCCAATACAAGTCGTTCCATTTCCAAGATATCACGTCGGTATTCTTCCAATGTTGCTTCGAGTGCTGTTGCCATGGCTTGTGCATACGCGCCTTGTTTGACTGAAAACGCATTCAGTTTTGCATAGATCCAACCCAGTTGTCCTAGGCGATTCAGCGATTCGCGTTCAGCTGGGTGCAGCAACGGAAATTCAGGATTGATTGAAAAGGTGCAAGGGTCATCGGATGGGAATGGGATAAAGACATTGCTTGGAAAACCGGACAATACGAAAATGAGCTCATGTAGCATTAGGAACAAGAACAAAGGAGTGTACAAAAGTAGAAAGGGTGGCGAACATTCCCGCAAAGCGTGTTCACGTGATTCACGCTTCATGTGTGGTTTTCCAGTCCCCAATTTATTGTTATAGATAATTAAAATGGAGTGCTTCCCCATGTAGCTGATGGTGGGTTCGATGATGCAAAGGGATTGGATGATCCAGTGGGATTGGGTTGTTGCAAAGGAAGCGTAGGAGGAATAAATGATGTGGATGCACCAGTCATTTGTGGTTGTTGTGGTTGTTGCCAACCTGTCATTTGCGCTTGTAAGGGTTGTTGGAACGTTCTAAAGGGATTGGAGGTGGCAGTTGTTTGTGCAGGTCCGGTACGATGATTAGGTATCATCATGGAATTGGCTCGATTAAAAGAAGGTTGTTGTAAGGATGAAAGACTTGCACTGTGTTGTGGAGGAAGTGTTGACATACGGAAGGGATTATGTGAACTACCCGTGTTGGTCATTGTAACAGGTTTCAGTGGCTGGTTCATCTGTTGAGGACTACCCATGAAAGATGTTTGCTGTAAAGGAACAAAGTTCATGCTACCCGTAGCGGATGGCTGTTGCATAACAGTTGTTTGTTGATTTTGTATACTTCCAAAGAAATCATCAAGAGTTTGATTAGGTGTCACTGATGGTGGTTGTGATGTTGGTGGATTGGAAGGAGGAGCAGTAGTGTTGACAGAGGATGGTTGCTGCTGTATAGGTTTGGGTGCTATTATGATTCAAAAGTATTATTGACTTATTGAGCATCATCCCCTATTCTTCAACATACCTTCTTGTATATTGGAGTCCTCTGGATTATTCTTCTTTCGTATATATGCCTCCCGTTGTGCTTCATAGTTGGGATCATTGAGATATTCTTCCAGTGCAGTAGCCAGAGACAAAGGTGCCTAGATATGTATTACAGGTTAATTTATACATCCCCCTCTTTCTTTGATCAATCAAACCCTTCCACTCCTTTTCCAACTCACGTGCTTCAAATTAGGAATGTTAATTTGCATATCGGCTTGAAGACGCCTTGCTTGATTCAAATATGAAATAATATCCTCGATTTGCTTTGTGAATCGCTTGTATATGCCGAGTGATGTTTGTGCATCTGGTTTACTCATGGCAAAGTAATGCTCTATTGTTTATGTTGAGTCAAAATATTTGTCTTGTGTGTTTTATCGGGTTACCTAATATGTTAACAATCCCTTCATTCAATGATCGAGAACAACTGAGTAAGTCTTCAACAATAAGGCGATAAGCGTAAAGGCAGATAGCTTCATCCACACCATCAATAAGTAGCTATTTCCAGTTTAGAAAATTAGTGTCATTGTTTTAGTCTTGTCGGGATGATCTTACATTGGTACTTAATATGGTTGCAATTTGTTTTTGTAGCACCTGTGTTTCCTTGAGCAATCCATTCGATGTGGAGAGATGTCGTAGTCTTCCTTCCTTTTGTCCACTTGTCGGTTTTATCAAATCCCTTCTTAATTCTCCATAGGTTTCTGCACGTCGTGTAAGATATTCCTTGTAGATGCGGATATTCTGTACTTGAGTATGTGCTATATCGTTATAATACATGTCAATTCACCCCTTGTGCACTATCCAGGTGATCTACTGTAACTCACTTGATGACTTGTCACGCAACTTGTTCGTTTCCAAGATTTCCAAATGATGATACACATAACTTGCTGCACAATCATCAGCGCCTTCCCGTATTAATGTATGGATAATAATCAACACCTTGAAGACAATCTAGTAGTACCCCAACAATGAACATGAATTCGTTTCTGTGACCCAATGCGCCCTACTTACAATCCATGAAGTCTCTTTCATTCGCTTGGATAATGTGTGCATGATATCTTCAATATTGGCCGGGCTTTGGTGTGTCAAAGCAACCAGTGCTATAGGTGTTTTATATCAGTTAACTGGAGTAAATGACCCACAAGAAAAGCACAATGAGAAAACGTACTATCCAAATGCTTTCGTTTGGGTGGCTGATATTCCAATCGTGTTGCTTTTCTCACTGCAGTTTCCATGACGACGGTAACAAGGCGATCGACTGGGGAAAAAGAAGAAACAAGAGTAAGGTTATTCGGTTAAATCCTGAACCGTGCGCATTAAAAGCAGCAGGAATCTCCGTGACGTCGTGGAGTAAACACTTATACCCAACTCAACACTTAACTCGCCCTTTGACAATTATCCAACCCCACCTCCCCACTCTTTTAATGGCATCCCGATTGTTGACCACGACATTGATGCGTGTTGCTCGTCAGCAACCCATGGCTGCAGGTAATGACGCTATTTTATTCATACGAAAATGAATATTTATATATTCCACAACTTAGTGAAGCCTGCATTTCGCACTACTGCTCGTCGTGCCTTGGCCATGAGTGCACCTCGCTTGCAAGGTAAAAGTTATCCGAGCAACAGATATTGGAAACACTATTGACCAACCTAATAGCCAGTCCCAAGGCTGATCCTAGCTACAAGTCAGGCAACGACGCACTACATGAATATGGTCAATACCTTATCTCTGCTATGCCAAAGTATATCCAACAATTCAGCGTATACAAGGACGAATTGACAGTCTATGTTGCACCTTCTGCTTTGGAACCTGTCATGCTATTCTTGAGAGATCATACCAACTGCCAATTCAAGTCAGTTCAGGATATCACTGGTGTCGATTATCCTTCGCGTGAACATCGTTTCGAAGTCGTTTATAATATGCTCAGTATGCGTTATAATGCTCGTATTCGTGTCAAGACTTATGCTAGTGAAACTTCGCCTGTTCCCTCCATGGTTCCTCACTTTAGCGTTGCCAACTGGCAAGAACGTGAAGTTTATGACATGTTTGGCATCTTCTTTGTCGGCCATCCTGATCTTCGTCGTATCTTGACCGATTATGGTTTCGAAGGATATCCTTTGCGTAAAGATTTCCCTCTCACTGGCTATGTCGAATTACGTTATGATGAAGAAAAGAAACGAGTTGTCCAAGAACCACTTGAATTGGCTCAAGCATTCAGAAACTTTGAAGGCGCCTTATCTCCTTGGGAAGCAAATGGTAAGTGGTATATGAACATGATGCGGATCTTTATTAATCCATGGTTACAAGGTCCTGGTCGTGATGATACTCCTGTCAAGAACATCGAGGAGGAAAAGAAACAATAGACAATACATACTAACTCACTCTTGTTTACTACAGAATAAAGTTTGCAAAAAAGCAGAGATTATATCCTGGTCAGTTTCATTGCTAGTGGTGGGATGCTTTTCTTTTTCGTTTACCTTTCCGAGTTATTCCTAACCTACATCTTATCCCATGTTGTCTCTTGATATCGACTCTTATCCCTCATCCAATATCACTGAAACAATGGATGGTACATCCTCAGGTAAGTCAAGGGTGCTTGATGATCTTATATCTCTTCTGACATGCTAGATACTAGGATACATTCATGATCTCTTCCCGGTTGTTCTTGTCAGTCTTGTTATCATCACCTCGTTATATGGAATCGTAGCAGCCATGGTTTTCCTATGGGCAAAGTACGGATGGCATATTACTCATACAACCGATGTGGAACGACAAGAGATAGCCTGTTATGGTGCGTTGGAGAGATCGACTACTTACTATGATTGGAATCGACCTCCACCCTACAGCTACAAAATAACACCGACAAGATATGCACCTCCTCCCCAAGTGAGACGTTTCTATCGCAGTGTTCCGCGCCACTCAATGTCACAACCATCATCTCTGCTGACCATGGAAGAACGGCAAAACCATTGGCACAAAAGGCGTGATGCTTTGTTGAAAAAGTTCGCTGCACCCACCACAACCCATTAATTGTCGAAACCCAGGAACACACATGGATGCTTCTTTTTTTCCACATTGCATGATTTCCCACCTAAATAAAACATCCTAACATTACACACTCGAAACATCACAATCAACCCCTCCTTCAAAGCATTCAACACGTGGTTACCATCACTCATATGACTCTTTGTGTCAATCTTGCCATCTTGAACATTTGTTAAAGCCCATGTATTATGTCTCCGCATTATAAGCAAGCTCTTTCAACTCGCGATTTCGTGTAGCGCATTGACTTGTTGGTTTTACCTGAAACGAGGATCTGTACAACGCTAGCTGAGCCTCCCATAGATCCCCATTTTCATTTCAATGCGCATAGCTTATAGTCTATCAATGAACACATTCATCTCATTGTCATAAATCATAACATTATGTTCACACTGATTCTATTCATTTGATTGATGAGTGCCTAACAACAACTACTGCGCACTTCGCTTATTGAATGATTGCTAGAGATGACGAATATGGAATAGTGCCACCGTCATTGATATCATCATGCTCTCAAGCTGGTGACAAGTGCTTTGACGCAATGGTCAGCAACAGCGATGATATTTTTTGTATCAGTAGGCAAGCTTACACATAGGTGGCTCATGTCGGTTGCACAGCTACTATTATATTCTTACTGCATAGCAACAAGATTTTCCATAAAGACCATTGTTGTAAACACACGAGTAAATACAGCACCCTATCTATTTACGCATGCGATATGAATGATTACAGGTGATGTGCGTGTGTGTGTGTGCTCCATGTTGAACAGGCACAAATATAGCTTTGAATGACAACCACGATGGGTAGTACAAGCAAGACTTGCTCCACATAAGGAAGATCCTGATCAGACGTCATGCGACCATATTTCTTGTCTTTTTATCTTTGGATGCTTCCTTCATTTCCTTTGTTTCTTTTCTTCCATTCAATTCTTCAACAATGAGTCCTCCTCTCACTGCTACAAGCATGCTGCAATATTCATCATCTACACCATCCTCTTTAAATGTTATCAATACATCAGATAACAACAACGCCACATCAACCTTACAGCAAAGCAGTAATGACAACCATGTGCAGCAAGGACGCTCAAGAGGATTATCATTAAGTCTTTCAGTAGCGAGTCCAGGACAAAATAGAGCAAACATCAACAACAATAGCACCTCCTCTTTACCTTCTCCACCCAAAATTGCCCAACCAACCACCATCAGCATACAATTCGATTGTACTCAACAACTTGTGCTACGACCAGGACGTATCGTACGCGGTATGTATCACTTGGTATGCATTACTTTTGCATCTTTGTTGATATACTTTTCTACAAAAGGTACAGTTATTTTGCATGCAACACGACCGATCCATGCAACACAGATTCGTATCAAGGTAATCTCATTATATGGGTGATTCATTGTGATGGTAAGCTTATTGTGGATGCGATGTAGCTCCGTGCAGAAGAGCTGGTGGCAATTAAGGTTAAAGACAAGCCCCATTGTTGTCTTCATAAAGTGACAGTTGTTCATTTTGAAGTGGATACTAAAGTATGGGGACATGAAGCAAGTGGTAGGTGTGCACACACACTTATATGCATTGGAATCGATAGTTGACTTGTCAATGATAGCATTTGTGCTGAATACATGGCAAACACTGGAGCCAGGAACACATAAGTTTCCATTTGCGTTAAAGGTAAAACAAGGGCACATACAACATGGGATACGATGAATTATATCTGAATCATGATGATCACATAGTTTTGCAATGTCAATTTTCCACCGAGCGTCAATGAACCTGCTGGATGCTCAATACAATACATGTGGACAGCGCATGTGGATGGAGCAGCATTTCAACCCAGCTTACGAAGCAAACAATACAGCACACCTTTTCGGCCCATCATCTGTGCGCCCACGCCAGTGCCTTGCGCTTTAGAAGATTGGTTGTACAAGTCCGATATGCGTACACCCTATGCTCATGTTAAAGTATCGCTTGCCCAACAAGTATATTGCCCAGGTAATAGAGTCAAGAAGAAACATGTCGACAACCATGAGCTTATATTCCATGTATATAGATGATTGGGTTGACATTCAATTAGAGATTCGATGCTTACCATCCGATATGATTGTCAGTGGTCTTGGTTACACACTAAAGAAACATCATGACGGCAAATTGCGAGTGCAACAAGGAACAGCATATCGCAAAGAAGAAAGTGTCATTCTGTACGAAACGGGTGTAGGCATACCTGGTAATCATGGTGAAGCTCGGATACCATTGCGTTTCCGATTACCAACGCGTGGTGTATCACCATCTTTCACATCACGGCATTTACGCGTTTACTACAGTTTGATGTTGCATATTGAGTGCCAACAAGGTTCAGGACGATTGCTTAAAAAGAACAACTTACACAAAGCCGATCTGGTGGTGCCTATTGCTATTGCCAATCTGCAGCACGATCAAATGCTTCAAGTATCCAATTTGACCACCATTCAGCCTTATCAAATCTCGGATGACGTACCCATGTTCTTTGATCCTTCCTTGGATGAACCACCTGCAACACCTTTATTCACTGCTAATGGCACAGGCGCTTGTATGCTACAACAAAACAGCACCCCACCGCTCCAATCACCTCCCAATTACTTTAGTCTGCATACATTACCACCTCAGCTTCGAAAACAAAAACGAGTCGAGCGCACCACGCACACTTCACATAACTTTCTGGGTGATAATAGCGATGCGGTGGATATTGTCCCTATTTATGATGAGGAATGGTGATCATGATAAAATTCTATTCCATTGTAATTAAATCATCAGAGTACCACATGACATGAAAAACTGTTGATATCCTCATTGACAAAGAACAATGGGTCATTCTATACCGTGATTGTGTGGGATAGTGTCCAATTACGCAGATGTCACATTGTTCCAAATTTGGAATAAACTAGTCATCATTGCTCCTCTACTATCTTACCCAAACTATGCTGGGTATATAATAAATGAGCACTTCAAAGACAATATTGCTAAATCCAAACAAGTTCAAAGGCATTCAAAGCCTTAAAATATCAACAGCTGAATCAGAATGCTATGTGTCGGCTTGTGTGGAAAAAGTAGAGCTGCCAGCACCATCTGTCGTGATGGAACGGTAACATAGATATCAGAAAGGAGAATGGATAATGGTTGGTCATGATATGTTTGATACATGAACGTAAAGTGGACCCTAGTGGACTCGGATTTTTACATCGCACATACCCATCAAGCATCATCCATTCTGCACCAATCCAATTTCGATCTTGGACGATACATCATGCTGTCAATGCAAACTTTGTAAAATGCATCACAGCGAAATAGCTCTATGAAAGAAATACAAGTACCTGATTCATCAAATGGACATGAGAATCGGCTTTACTCATTAAAGCCTAATATCACAATCACAACTACGAAGGTCAAAAGAGGATAATAATGAAAAGGTACGTGGAAGAAAGGACCATGAAAGAGATCAATACCATGTCAATTTTAATCCACAGATATAACATCCACTCTGACGCGCACCAAATTTTGAGTAAGCAATCAAGGAGTTACACTAGAGAAAAGAGATGTGTAGTGGTAAATGATGAGCAACAGTATTTATTAATATGCGCCGTGGGCGTGTGAATTTCTATGTCCAGAAAGAAAAAAAGATTTTACATGATCAATTGAGTGGATTGCATCTTGTACTTTGTCAGAGAGAGATTGATTTATGATGCGTCAATCGGCAACTGCCATAGCTAATTTGAAGCCAAGTGGTAACATCCATCATCAAAATTGACATCCACCTCCTATCACTATATTTTCTTCTATCTATCACTTGCTGTGTCCATATTATAAGCACATTCCCATCACAAAGAGACATGTCATTGTCAGAGTGTTGTACATAAACATTTTACCATCGTCTCCTCCCAAATTTGGTATTTCAAACGCAAAGCACTGTAGCACAAGGTCGCGACACAAAAGTTGATCACTGTACATCACGCGATCCCAACCTGCTTGATGTCATTTGTGGTGATTCCTGCCAAATCGTACTCTATTGCCTTGGACGTGATATCCCAGAATAAGAATGTGCTCAACAGCGAAATGTGTTATCTGCTTTCAGTTGTCATTCTCCTTGATGCTTTTTGGCTCTCCGACAACACTGGATTATCTTGCAAGTGCACACACACCTAAAATATGTGTGTGAGTTGCAAATGGTTGTCAATACTGGATACAGCAGGTATATTCAAGCTGAGGAGGTATCCAGATGTGAAGCAGGTCGGGCGTGTCATACTGCATGCAGGGGCGTAGCAGGATTGTTTGACAAGTTGCATATAGCTTTCATGGCGAGCAAATAAGCCGGAAATCATGAGTTTATCATTTCGATTCCATGTCTGATACTAACAATACTCTATCATTGGTATGATATATCCAAATGGTTCATTTCATAGCGTATGCTTCATCCAATCCCTCGTTATAAAGCGAGTGGATCGGTTGTACAATCAGAGGAGTTACATGTACATGTGAAGGTCTCACTTTCCAAGTGTTGTGTAGTTAAGGGGTGTACGTGAGAAATTGTTATGAGTGTTGAGGAGGAGAGGAGTTTGCTGTAGCGGCATGACGTTAGAAACCTTATCGATTATCGGGCGTTGTTATTGAGAAAGGTTTGCGTTGTCGTGCAGATATGCAATCCCATGTCTCTAATAGAATTGTGATTGCACAAGATGGTTAACTTACACGCTTCAACAACAAATTGCTTTACGACCAAACAGTATCTTGGTTCTTGTGAATCCAAGAAGAACGGAATGGCTCGGTTCTTTCTGTGCTTCTGATAACTAACAGGGATGGTGACACCACCCCTTACAACACTCAGCTTCGTGTATCGATATCGCGTAACAAGGCACAAGCATGTAAATAAGAGATTTCATCAAGCAAAGTGCTTTTCATCATCAATGTCTATTTGCAGCACAACCAAATGTATTGCGTTTTCAACTCAACCACCCTTCATCTTGCCATATCTCGGAATGGGTAAACATATCTTTTGATCAACGCAACATCCATACTATTGGGAACGACGCATGTGTGTACACGAGCAACATAGTAAGAAGCATTTCCCAATGGTGCATTCACACATTACGTTGTAGTGATGCTAGAAAAGGCAATTCCTCTTCCATATTCATCCATAAAATGTCATTGATGGTGGTGGCAACTGACATCTAAGCCCACCTATTTTCTGCATACCAAGTTGCTTTATCTCCCCCAAATTCACAGTTACACGATAACTCTAGAGCGGGACCTAATGTTTGGGACCATGCATTGGTTTATTATGATAAAATGAGTAGTAATAGTTGACTAGTGTTTAGCACGAAAGCAAAAATAACTTTTTGATCTTTCTACAGGATGAACTAGGATGTAATAGAATGAATAAATGCCAATGATGCTGAGCGGTGAATAAGACTGGGATCAAAGTAAACGAGTAAACGGGTGGAATAACGGATATCGGTTAAAGAATAACATGTAGCACACAGTGAGAGGAGGTTGAAGAAGGGGTTGATGGGTATGGTGATGGTATTATCTTTTAGATGTGTGTGTGTGTCGTTTGTCAAAACATGCATGCACCAAGCGCTAACACCACGATAAATGCAAGTGCAGGTCCAGAGACAAGAGAGTCAGTGGAAATGGGATCGTGCAATGAAGAGGAACGTAAACGAGATGATCCAGCTGCTGTTGATGGGAGAATGCCGGAAGCATTTATATACAATTCATAGTCTCTTGCTTCGAAAGCGTAGTTTGCGTTGTATGTTTTAACTACTGTGCTAAAGAGTGGATAATAAGCAGCACTCTCTCGACGTTTCGTTGATGCCTGATTTTGCCAAGTTGAGCCGGATGGCACGTGAAGAGAATAAGCAGGAGTTGTTACCATGGCAACCGTGGTTACCACGCAAAGAGCTGTGATTATAAAGAAGAAGCCAAAGTATCTGGCCATAGCAACAAGAGAAGAAAGGAGAAGAAAACGGGATGAATGTTATGTGTAAAGCGGATCAATTTGAGTTTTTGGATCCTGTAAACGCAGCTCAGCGACTGAAAAGCAGTCAGGGTGTGGGGTGAGACAAGACACACAAGTGCCTTGATGTGAAAGCGGAATATGCTCCTCAAAGTTTCACCTTCCTCCTTTATCGTCGGATCAAACATTGTTGCCACTCTACTGTCAACATCCTTACTACCATTGAAGATATGCTTACCCTCCCCATTCCATTCCTTGTTTATTATGGCATATAGAATCTAATCAATAACAATAAGATAAATTCACACTGACCATATCATATTGTGTATGAAATGATACAGTGTGTCTGAGTGTAATATGCATTCGTAGAGGAAATGTCCACTGATTGGCTATAATTCCATTTTGCGCTTTCCTGTTGCTGCCACTTGCACTTCTTCTCTTAGGACGCCTTCTCACGCACCATGACCTTCTTGAACAAGATTATCGACAAGGCCAAATCACACCAACATAGTAATCATTCCAGCGTCTCATCTACCGCTTCCACCCAGCAACCATCTACAACGGCTTCAAAGGAACTGCATAATACCCAACCCAACCACCAGCTGCCATCCGACCATAGCAACAACCAGTTGCCTGGAGACCAGAAGCAACAACCTGAAATGACTCCATCATCAAGTGAAACAACGCGTATGAGTTTGGACAATTCCAGTGAGTAGCGTATAGACGAGCAGTAAAGATGGATTATACTGCTTGGTTTTATTGTATCAATCACTTATGGATGTGATAGCAGGAACACCAGAAAAACCTCGCACCGTTCATACACGTAATGTTCCATCTTCAACGTATACTCATGTTTATAACGATAAGAACATCATTCAACAACGCCAAAACCGTCCCAAGCTCAAATTGGCTGATTTCCATGTCTTGCGTACACTCGGTACCGGTTCCTTTGGTCGCGTTCATCTTGTTCAATCACGTGTGAACGCTCGTTATTATGCCATCAAGGTACTCAAGAAATCCGAAGTTGTAAGACTTAAGCAAGGTAAAGAGAGGGACATCTGGTGAGGGATCATAGTGTCATAATATCGACTCTTGGTTTTTGTGTAGTGGCACATTCAAACAATGAAAAACACATTCTGGAATCAGTGGCACATCCTTTTCTTGTGAATATGTGGGGTACATTCCAAGACGATATCAATCTTTACATGGTCATGGATTATGTTCCTGGTGGTGAACTCTTTTCAGTGCTCCGTCGTTCGCAGGTAAGATACAAAAAAGGGAATGGGAAAATACATGGGTAGTGAGGTGGTAACCATTTGACTAAGCGGATTTTGGATTAGCGCTTCCCTGATCATGTTGCCAAATTTTATGCAGCTGAAGTGGTTTTGGCAATCGAATATCTGCATTCCAAAGATGTCATTTACCGGGATCTCAAGCCTGAAAACTTGCTCTTGGACAATAATGGACACATTCGCATCACTGATTTTGGTTTTGCCAAGCATGTACCCGATATCACTTGGACACTTTGTGGTACTCCCGATTACTTGGGTAAGATAAGGGATTGAATCAGGCCATAGTACGACAGAAGGGGAAAAGCTAATCTGGCATTATATATATACAACAGCACCAGAGATTATCCAATCCAAAGGTTATGGCAAGGCTGCAGATTGGTGGAGCTTGGGTGTGCTTATCTTTGAAATGCTTGCAGGGTAAGGGATAAGGATACTGTATAAAAACATGGAGAATATATGGACTGAATGATTCATCATAGATACCCTCCATTCTATGATGAGGACCATGTCAAGCTATATGAAAAGATTTTATCTGGCAGGGTTCGATACCCACAGTATTTCGATCCTGACGCACGGGATTTGTTGAAGCGACTATTGACAGCCGATCTATCAAAGCGATACGGTAATCTGAAGGGTGGTGCAGATGACGTTAAAGGACACCGGTGGTTCCACGGTGTAGATTTCAATCGAGTAGTTGCACGTCAGATTAGGGCACCTTATATACCGCAAATCCGTGGTGATGGTGATGCAAGCCATTTCGATCGTTACCCAGAAACTCAGGAACAATACGGCATTACCAACACATCAGATCCTTATGGTCACCTCTTCCCTGATTTTTAACTACATAAAGTCTTTCTTTTTTGTATATTGTGCGTACACATCTATCTTATTTCCCCAAATGTATAAAGGAAAAGCAAGCATATTACTATAAATGAACGCTTACATAACAACCATAAAAGTATCCAGAGTTATTTCAACCACCGTAGTATGATTGATGTTATAGACCTTGGGATCTTAAAAAAAAAAAACAAAATTGCACTTTCCGTACTCTGCTCATTTATCAATTATGCATATCAGCCATTCCGAACATGCTTCAAGAACTACTAATCGTACTAGTAAAGCCAACATGATGACCCTGAACCATTTATCGTGAAGAGAGCAATAGAACTTCTGGCAATTTCATTCTGATATTGTGCAAGTGGAGTTGGTAGTTCATTTGATAGTTGTCAAAGAAAAAAGGAGATAGAAGGTGCGATAGTAACTGATCGGGTTGTTCTTGCTTATAAACATACACATATACTTTAAAGATGCTGTTCTAATCACTTGAATGTTGAGCGTGCGATATTTTATTCAGATTCAACGCGATAGCATAAATGCACGTTGCTTAGACCACATTGGCCCATCAAGAAGTAATGGATCAATAACTCCTGAACTAGCAGCTGTAGTTGTACATGGCGTCGTTATTCACTGCACGCTCCTCCGCATCGGCATGATAGGTTCGTGTTACAGTACGAAATTGCCATGAACAAGCGATCGTATTTTTTTAATTTCTCTGTGTGAAAGAAATCTCTAATTTTCAAATATCAGAAATGCATGGTTCTTAGGGCAGAATTGATCAGCGTACCTGAAAGTGCCTTGTGTCCAAAGGTGAGATGGCGCTCCTCATTTCAAGACATGACCGATTGTTCCTGCCAGCTAAAAGTTGTCGGGTGGTCCTCCAGGAATTTTTTGTCGATCAAAATTTTCTGAGCGACCACCGATCCCATTTGGCCAAGTAGGAACCTGCGGCGGATCGCTCATTTCACAATACAAACACGACACTTTGTCATTAGGTACTTTTGGGGGAGCAGAACATTTTTGCCTAAGTTATTGATTTAAGCTTATCTATGAAAATTTTGAGATACAAGTGATAAGAGTATGCTTTATAAGTAAAGTGGTCTTTGCTAGTTGTTCAAGTGTCAGACGGGTCTTAGTGAGGAAGATGCACAAGGACTACTTTGTGTAACAAGCTAAAAGGGCGAGTTGGGATGTCAATCCTATTGGTCAATGCTTGCATAACGGGTAGTTGGCTGCAACAGTGAGTGGGAGCTGAGACTGAGCATGGGTGCACTGAGTGAAATTTAAAATGTGTGTGTGCTTCTCTCTCTACCTTAACGCGTTGCCATTCACGCCATGCACTGAGACATGTATGCTAAAAGTTGCTCCTGTTGCTGACAAACACCTTGTATTAACATGGTATGAATATTGGTAGTCAGGGAGTGGTGTGTGTTGAAGAAGAAGCGTTGTAGCCAAGGTGCTCTCTTTGGTTGCTATGCCGTTCCAGTGGTACAACAGGTACATTCAAAGTCCAAGTCCCAATGTTGCATTTGAACTTGTTCCATTATCGATTTAGCTTGTATTGATGTCAAGACTGATCTCAAAGCAATGACTCGTTTGGCGTTGTTTTGGCTTCCCATGGTCTGGTCTCGAGCAAGCAACCTCTATACCACACACTGTAGACAGCGTATTATTATATGAATAAGGCAACAATGAAGAATGGCGTATTGTGTGTACTAATAAGATTGATGGTATGATTGAATAGTGTTCAGCAAGCAATAAGGTCCTCTATGTTGGCTCGTGTACCACTCGTATATCAGAGGAAAAGGTCATTGAAATAGTTTCTTGATCAGGCGATGCAACTTTGGGCATCATCTCTTTGGGTTCGACTCCCAACCTGTATCTACTAGTGGCCATTAATGATGGCACATCGTCCATGTCACAATGATGTACACAATGGTCGTAGTGTTCCTCATTATCCCTGATGATGATATACATCCATACGAATAACCGATAATACACAACATCATCATCCCCAATGATAAAACATCCCTCTTGCCTCCAACTATGATCATTTCATTTATGTTGATGAATCCGCATTGTATTATGACAAGATAAAATATTCATATGGGACATCATTGGGGTTTATGAGCAATTGTGTGTGTTGATCCTCACTGATTATCGCTGTTCAACATTTTTCCTGCACTTTCGACACTGTGCTTCAGGATCTGACAGGGTGCATGGAACAATTATCAATGCATTTATTACATCTGTTTTTAAGCAAGTTTTTTTCTAGTACAATTACATTAACATGATCTTTTTCTTTCTACTCTCTCTTCAGTTGTTGTGACAAGGAATACAGATTACAAGCCGCTACCAGCCATCATAGATTCCATGCCCATACCGGATTCCATCTGCTCGCGCATGATCATTTCAAAGTACTAATGAAACAAATTTACAATTAATACACCACACCAAAGCATCCATCCCAAATTGCATTACCTGATAGATGATCGTGACGCAAAGCAAAATACCAGTACCAGAGCCAATGGCACCAAGCATATCAGCGAGAACCGAAATGGCACCAAGACATGCACCACCAAAAGAAGCAGCGACAGGGATAACACGCTTGAGTTCCTTGTACATGGAGGAATCACGATAACCGACAATGACAAGTTGTTGATCCTTGAGTTCACGTGCAACATCACGAGCTGAGGAGCCAGAAACTTCAATCCAGGTTTTTGAGAGAAGTGCACACATGGTGAGGATAATGGTGATATAGATTGCAGTGTGGATAGGATCCAAAGCAGCTTCAAGTAGACTACGAGGAGGAGACAAATAGTAGGCAATACCACCACGAGCGAACCATTGAGTGGATCCATCAAGAGGTTCCCACACACCAAGAGCACGAACAAGCACATTAGAACCAAAGCGTTTGTAGAGCATTTGGGAAATCATGAAAATGTTCGAGGTGATAGTAGATTGCAACATGATAGGCATGCTTGAAGTATAAAACAATTTGATGGGATAACTAGCGCGTTGACCACGAACACGGTTTGACTTGACAGGCAACTCGACACGGAATCCTTGAAGATAGGTAACAAGACCAAAGATGGCAAATGTAGCAATCAAGTTCATAACATTGGGAAGATGCGAACGATAAAAGGCTTCCTTAAGAGCACGTGCCTTGCTCTTACGCGACACCAACAAACGTACCAAGGCAATCAAGGCACCTTCTGGTTCATCACCACGGCCAAGGTTAACGGTTGTAGGAGACAAAGCCTTCCAAAAGATGGTCTCACAAATGTTGGTAGCAATAAACAAGTTGATGCCAGATCCAAAGCCATAACCTTTTTGCAAGAGTTCATCCAATAGCATGGTCACCAAAGATGCACCAACCAATTGCAACACAAGTAGTACGCAAACACCAGCACCGATTTCTTTAGGACTGCCATACAATCCAGTCAATACGGACACAGTTGCTTGACCAATGGCGATCAATACAGCAAACACTGATAGATAAACACGATATTAGCTATCACCATGGCAAATAATACATCCTTCCACTTACACTTTTGAGCACCACTGAACAAGGCACGATCTTCCTTGAGACTATAATCCACGTGGATGAGATTGGCACCAGAGAGCAACTGCATAATCATGCCAGAAGTGACAATAGGCGTGATACCAAGTTCCATGAGTGTACCACGGTTGGAAGCCAAGATGACACGCATCCAATATAAAGGATCAGATGAATCGGAAGACATGATACCATACAATGGTACTTGCGACATGACGAGAAAGATGAAGAGAGTCACCACTGTCCACAATGCGCGTTGATCGAATGGCACCTATATTGAGTGTGTCCACAATACACGCACTGAAATGAGTATCCCATATCTCCCTTGCTTCCAATTCTCTTTTTACCTTGCGATCGGGAGTAGCAATCTCGGGAAGGACAGCCATAAACGGCCGTACAAGATTAAGTACCCTGACTATGAGATATATCAATTAGATATCCACTTGTATTGTATGTAAATATCAACTTACAACCCATAGTGCTTGTTTAGTGGAAGGGAGTAAGAGGACTAGAAGTGGTGTGGGGGGTTTTGAAAAGCGCGTTGTCGGGAAATGGGAGCAATTCACCCAGCAAAAGATGACTTATGAACCAATCACGTTTTGTCACGAGATTCCCTTTGTCTCCTGGATTTTTAGGCACATTGTGCGATTCCTTTTCATACAACCGTTATTGTTTCTTAAATTATGAAAGATGTATTTTTGGTGTATCTGATGTTGAGAGAATTCGCAGCAATACATTAAGGAAATGCGACAACGTAGAGAAAAAAAAGATGAATAAGGAATAGAGAATGTGTGAATGTGTTATCTTCACGGGAATACTATGTTGTTGCTACTGCTACAGAGATGTTTATGTATTTATGTTTATGCAAAAGCGACCACTGCAAACAATGCAGCGATAAGCAATGGACCATTAACCATCATGTTGCCAGCAGCTGCACTTTCGTCACCAGATACAGATTGCTTCTTGGCTTCACCAGAAACAGAGACACCGTCATCATTCTTGCTGTCACCATTAGACTTGCTACCAGAAGTGGCAGTCTTGGCATATTCAGCAAAAGTGGGGAAGGTAACGGAATTTTCAACGTATGGGTTGGTAATGTTCATGCAAGTAGGGACATCAATAACATGCTTGTAAGCCTTGGCAAGACCATCGTGATTCTTGATAGCCATATCCATAGTCATGTTGTTGATTTCGTGAGAAAGAATGATTGCACCACTTTGGCTAAAGGTGCCATTCTTGCCCATGTTAATAAAGTCCTCGTAGTTGTGTTGAACGGTTTCAGTAGTAACGCCAGGAACGGAATTAGCTGCCCAATCATCAGTATCAATGTTCCAGAGAATGGCAGTAAGGTTGAGCTGAGTGGCAATCCAACGAACACGATCATCAATATCACCTTGAGCCTAAAAGTCAGGGAAAAAAAAGAGTGAATAAGTTACATGATCAAAGTAGAAAAGATTTGTGTACAAGTATGTGTTGCATTGTATCGCTAATTGATAACATATCACACATCTTGTCCCTTAAAAGATATACTTACAGGTCGCCAGAACTTGGGAGTCAAACCAGTAACAAACTTGATGGCTTTGGTGGAATAATAGAGCTCGGCAAGGACTTCCTTATTAGTCAAAGTGGTCATGAGTTGATGAGACCATGTATGACCAGCAATATGGTGACCATCCTTGACACCACGGAGTGCACCATAGGGCCAAGCAAGCACATTAGATCCAATGTAAAACATGGATGCCTTTTGCTTCTTCTCTTCCAAATAATCGTAGAAGGCGTTGTGCGAGCAATTGGGACCATCATCGAATGTCTAAGCAATCATGGTATTAGTACTAGTTATATAGAGTCGTTTGAAAATATAACATACCAAACCAAGTGTCTCGGGTTCATCACAAGCGTAGATATCAGCATTGACATCAGGCAACTTGGGTGTAACACATTGGGAAGCACTCCACCAACAGTCAGGATCCTTGGGATCATATGCCGTCATATTAAGACCACCTGCAGGATCGAGTGTTCTAGGATCAACTTTGGGAGCCTTTGTCCAGTCAATTGAATCATACAAGGCTTGGAACTCGGCGCTGGTATTCATGCCATTGCTTGTAGCCACTTCCCATACAGTGGGCCAAGTAGCCTTGTCGTATACGTATTCAGAATCGTACCAAGTGCATTCTTGGGTGGGATCTTGCGAAGTTGTTTGAGGGATATCAGGGATGGTAATTTTGGTGGGATCAGTAGTGCTGGTGTAATTAGTGGTTGCTGCACCATTGACACCGACAAGCAAGGCAGCCGAAGCAGCTGCAATAGTCATCTTCAAATACATGTTGAGTTATTTAAAGGAAAGGAATGAGGATAGAAAAGAGGATAGTGGAAGGATTCAAGGACAGTAATGGAAGATATCTAATCTCAAAAGGCGAGACCGTCAATAAGGATGTAAAGGGAGAAAGGGGAGGATCATGCATCCACATCAGGTAAATTTATATAAGTAGGGGAAAGGGCGAAATGGTGTGGTGTGTGCTTGATGGATGCACAAGGGCGAAAAAAGCAAGTTTCAACGAGCCAGCTTTCAAACTCCATGATGATGAGCAGCAAGTTAGAAATCAGTCCATTATCCTAAAAAGCTCAGATATCTGCTTGATCTATTACGATTCTTGTTGTCGGGTATTGGCTGTTATCCAACTACCCCTCGTGTTGACAATGATTGCATTCGATACATGATTATTGGTGATTGCCAATGGAAATGCATGCAACCCCCTTCAACTACACAACCCCTCGAGCTTTTTCCCCTCACTTGGTTCAGATGAGAAAAAAAAAACACAATGAATATATACACACTCTAAGTGATCTAGACGTGTTGGGTCTAGGCGTTACATTACTCTGTGAGATATCGTGTACGACAGTTGTTCATTCATAGTATAAATGGTACAAATGGGATGTGCACGTCGATCCCGCTGCAGCTGGCGTATTTCAGGGTCAGCGTTGCATGACCCTTATCACATACATTCGTTCACACACAGGCATTGTACTAGACATACTTGATTCGATCCATTAAAAGTATTGAGTGATACACCACTCAGCGGAATGATCATTGTACGGGTACTACATTTCGATAAGAAATCCTTATAGCAAGCAAAGTAAATGCTTCAAAGTAGGGACTTGAGATAATAGGGAAGCTGATGGCAAATTCGTCCTGTAACACGTGGCAGTCTTAATTTGATAGATTTGTGTGCTACGACGCCATGTATGACAAAAAAGACATGAACATATGTGTACACATGACTGAGTTAACTCTCCTCTTTGATCTCCTCTGCTCCCACAGCCGGTATTTATAAGTCCTAAAAAAAGCATATTACCCGGGAATTGCTCTTACCATACTGCTGGGGCCTTCACTCTACCCATGTACATGAGATGTTAATGCAATTTCTTACCGTTGTGGGAATGCATGTTTGTCAATCGCAAAGGCTTTTGTCATTGTATAGGTGGACAAGCTGTGTGATGATGCCATATACAAGCGAGCTATAATAGCTTGTGTTCTGAAATTAAAGCTAGTGGATATGGGGAAAGTAGGCTAGCTTCATTAGTGTAGTGAATAGCATGAATGATTTAACCTTGCATCCTGCGTATATTGCTTATTTCATCATTGTTAAAATGTAGCGCGGCAATTCGGTTACTGGATATAAATATGGAACCGAACCAACGTGTGCGTACTTTGGCAATTGGAGATCTTGAACTGAATGATGAATATAAACAAGATAAAGTACAATGAGAGTTTATTTTAAATGAAATGAGTAGGGGATGGGAATGTAATGTAATGAATGATATTTTTGTATCTCTTCTAACGTCTAGGCTTACGCTTAAAGTAACAGACAATGATAAGCATGCCAAGATCAAAAATGAAGAATGCAATCATGATTCCAAGGTCTCTCCACTTATTTTGACTTGACCAACCAAAATTCTGCTCATAGAATTCCGTTCCAGATGTGTATGCACAATATTGGCATGCCGTGGTATCATTTGGATTTTCGATATAACCACTTCCGCCAGAGTTGAAGAAGTTCGCCATATACTCGCCACATGTTTGGTTGGGGGGTGGATTGAAAGTGAGTAAATCATCCGAGTTGCACGTGACGTCGACATTGGCCAATTCGTTTGTAGCAAGCCCCTCGATGTAGTAGTGGAAAGGATCTATGTGTTGTATAAGTTGTATGGTCAAGGTACAGTATGCATAAGAGAATCTGATAACTTACCAAGCCAGTACATCCATTTTCTCCAAAAGTAAGGCATCGACATTTCTGGCTGCATCAATCCAGCAAAGAGAATGAAGATGGATGCAACTAAAGGATTAATAGAAGCTACACGGGTGTGAGATAACTTGGTTAGTTCATTGCACATAATATGTGTTTTTTCAAACGCAATTCTTACCAGCTGAAGTGGGGTTTTCAGTGATAGCAGCTATCAAAAAGCCAATGCTAACAGAGTAGAACACGAAAAATACGACAAGAAGGAAAAAGTATCCGCACGCTTCAGAAGTGTTGGCAAAACCACCCGTCCAGTAGAATCCACACATGTAAGTAGCAGCTGTAATACAATGATTGTTAGTTGATCGATACTATAACGCATGACGAGTGTCACTTTTTGACCACTTACCAAAGAAAACGATATAGGGCATCTCAACGAGCATTGGGCATAGAGCAAATGGAAGCCAACTGTAGTATCGAGAAGCATATTCGCGTCGGAAATAGAGTCGCTCAGTCATGAATTTAGGTTGGGACAAGATGATCTGCAGTGATATATTATTAAACATGCGCATCAATGATACCATATTGCAAGACTTACCAGAATGTTTGACATGATAAAAGTTCCAAAAAGAGCAAAGATGCGATTCTGCATATCGGTTTGTGTGTTTGACATTTTCCAAAAGGTGAAACCGGTAAGCAAAGAGTTGAACATGAGCGTTGCAAATCGACCAATGTTATATTCAGGGGAACGCCAGTAGACCAAAAGCATACGCTTGAGCACCAAGCGAAACTGGGTTGTAAATGGTGTAGCATACTGCAAAGAAGGACGAGTTGGATTCATGTCAGCTTGATTTTTGATCATTTGAAGTTCTTCCTCCAATGCCTTGGCTTGAGATGAATTATCCCAAATATCAGCCCAATCACGTGTTGCCTTGCCAGCTGTACCAGCACCAACCACTTCCAAGATATATTCAGCAGGATTTGCATCTGGGGAGCATTGGGGACCACCGTTGGATTCGAAATAATCAATCATTGTACGTGCATCAGGGCCAATCTCACCATGATATGCAGTTCTACCACCACGCACCAAGAGTAGCAAGTGATCAAAATGTTCAAACAGGATTGCAGAAGGTTGATGAATAGTACAAAGTACAGGCCAACCTGCATCAGCAAGTTTGCGGATAAAGCGCACAATGTTGTATGATGACTGTGCATCCAAACCTGATGTTGGTTCATCCAAAAATAACAGCTTAGGCTTGCTCACCAATTCCATGCCTATTGTCAAACGCTTGCGTTCTTCAACAGAGATACCAGCACCAAGTTCAACCTCGCCAATTTGGGCATCTGCAATATCCTCCATCTCGAGCAGCGTAATAATTGTCTCGACATAATCATCCTTTTCTTTCTTGGGCACATTGGCATCTTGACGTAGATATGCTGAAAACCGTAATGCTTCACGCACTGTGACAGCAGGTTGATGGATATCCATTTGTTCACAATAACCGGTGATACGCTCAAAATCATTCATCAAGGCTTCATTATTGAGAAAGACATCACCTTCGACTTTTCCAATGGTTTTGCGACGTGCCAACACATCCAATAAGGTTGTTTTGCCAGCACCAGAGGAACCCATCAATGCAGTCAAGTGACCTGGTTTCACAATGCCTGAAATATCGTTGAGTAACTGACGCGATCCACCTTTGACAGGTACTGTGTACTGGATATGATGCCATGAGAATGTGGTACCAGTAGACACTTTGGTCATGTTATCAGTGATATGTGCTTGACGCTCACGACGTGCCTTTTCTTCCTCATCAGTGCGTGGTCTAGGTGCTTTGCCAGGAAGATACAACTTGGTGAGCGATCCGGATGACTTGAGTTGGATACGTTCCATTGCCAAACAGTTTAAGAAGGTGAAGAAAAGGAAAAATCCAACCACCACAACAAAATCGGGAGCCCACCTCCATGATGTATGGAATCGTCTTGCTGCATAAAGATAATCGTCACCAAGTACAAAGTTTTCACCAGGATTGCCACCTTGCATTGTGCACACCTTATAATTCCAATCATCATAGCCATCACCGTAAGGAACAGAATTTCCAGCTCCATCACACGAATAGTGTTGTCCAGTCAATTCATTTGATACTACAGCACGATACCCATAGGCGAGTGGATTAATCCAGTAAATCCTAATAGAAACCATATATAAGTATACAGATCGATTGTTTTTTTTATGATTCCATGCAAGAATACTCACCAGTAGAGCCAGGGATGCTGAGATTGGTAAGGCACCACATAGCCTGAGTACGTGACAAGTGCAACAAAGAGAGCACCTGATACTTGTGTTGCGACAAAGAAACTGGATGTGATAGTGCCGAAAAAACGGAAGAACCCATTCATGGCCAAGTTGATAAATAATAGAACGATAAAGTAGGTGAACCAACGACCGGCATCCAAATCAAGATGCATCAAGAAATAAGAGCAAATCTCATATACAAGTACTATCAACATATCGTTTAGTGGTGTATCTTATCCATATCTTTTTTTCAACTTACCTTGTATAACAGCATAAGGTATATCCATAGCAACAATTGAAAGATAGTAGGCTGAAGGGCGATACATGGCAAAGTGCTTTTGCTTTTCGAGAACAGGACGACCCAAAAAGAAAGAAATTAGTTCAGATTGTGATACGAGCGCGTTGAATAAAACAGCAAAGAAAAGGGCACCACTAGAATGACAAGTATTGAGTGACATTGAGCATGGTGTGGAACCAATATCATAATGAAATACCTTCGACTGAATGCACCATTGGCAGTGAGAGGGATGCTGAAAAAGACGGAGCCAGTGATGAGCGATTGAACAAAGATAGTGCCATAACGAGAAATAAGACCCTCGTGATCCTTGATGAGAAGTTGATGCTGGCGGATGGTAAGTGCCTTGACTTGCTGCCAAAATGAAGCAGTGTGTGGTTGTCTCTTGGGAGCTAACTTTTGATGCTCATCGCGCATTGCTTGCATAAATTCCTCAGCAGGCTTGTCACGTGCGATCTGCTCTTCATATTGCTGCATTTCTGCCATCATAGCCTTGTAGGTGGATGATTCATAATATCTTGTTTCGAATTCATGTGCGTGTTCAGGTGTTTTGCCAGAAAAGCCAGGTTGGATCTCCCGTTCCAAAGGGTTACATAAACCCGTAAGAAAATCTGGCAATGATTTGCGAGGTGGACAATGGAATCCCATGTGTTCGAAATAAGCTTTTGCTTCACTGGTTGGACCAAAATAGATACAATGACCTTCATCCAAGAGTAACACCTTATCAAACAAGTTGAAAATGCTGTTGGATGCTTGATACAATGTGGCAATAGTGGTCTTGCCAAATACATCTGTCATAATTCGCAAAGAACGCACATAATCAAGTGCAGATGCAGCATCCAAACCACGTGTCGAACAATCATAACATGATATGGTGCTTCGAGTAGTCATGGCTTCAGCAATGGAAAGACGCTTACGTTCACCACCTGAAAGACCACGAACGAACGCATTGCCTACCATTGTATCCATTTGCTTAGTAAGTCCCAGCATGTTCCCCAACAGGTAAATGATCTTGTCCACAAAGTCTTTTTTGGTTTCTTCAGGGAGCCTAGTGCCAGGTGTCTTGGTACGCAATGCAAATTGAAGCGTTTGCTTTGTTGTCAGTGTAGGATAATGCTGATCTTCCTCCTCATTATACACCACTTGACCACGGTAATGCTTGGAAAATGTCTTGTGATCGATACCACCATAGGTCACTTCACCACCGATATGGGTATAAGGAGAGCGGATACAACTGAGTACTTTGAGCAGTGTTGTACATCCTGCACCAGGTCGACCAAGTACCAACAGCATCTCGCCATCTTTACAAAATCCATTAAGACCGCGTAGAATCGTCTTTTTCGTATACTTTTTCCCGATGCCAAAGTATTTCCAGAATTGTAACAAATCGAGACAGGCACTTGCCACATTGGATACCACATGTGCATCAGCACCAAGACCCTGAATTCGATATCGTTAGCATTATCTATGATGATTGGCATGTAAGAAAAATACCTCGACAACAAGATCTTTCCATAGGACACCAAGATGCTTAGGTTTATGACCTGCTGCACCTTCCTGATTGGACATATCGTGCAAAAAACCATCGAGATCAAATACTTCTTGATCTGTTGCACCTTCCTCAGCTTTACTTTCTGGTACAGTTGCACGGCTTATACGGGATAATTCACGCTTGAGTATATCGTATTCAAGCTTTGCCTCTAAAGATGGGTTATGTTAGTTACTTGAATTTCAACTGAAATAAATCATCATACTGACCATCAATGTTGACTGCATTTGCACCGGGTTCACCATAGGTGCCATCGTTTCCTTCGATTTCTTGCTTCAAAGTAATATCTTCATGGATCGTGTAGTCAGACCGGGTGGATGAACTGTCTGGGTTTGACTTTTCCATCATGAAAAGACAATGAAACGTACCTTGTAAAGGTACCTCGTATTTATAAGCGATGGCCAAATCGTAGATGAAGGTCGTCGGAGCAATGCTTTCTTTGATCCGGTACAGTCAGCATTTTATATAAGATGATTGAAAGCACAAAACTACTTGTGCGCGGGTGGTTGCTCATGTTTTCCTCATTATATTCATCTTGTGAATCTTTTATGAGCACTGCATATAAACGACATTACATTGTTATGCTTAATATCATTTTCTGAACGAAAAGTTTGCAAGAGAAATGCTGATAAAAGATTATTGACAGCTAGGATTCGGAATACCCGTAAGAGCGCGGCGATGTTCGGTAAAATATTCAAGCACGCCCGCGTTCGCATCCCAGTTGCCGGGCGGCGAATAATAATCCTGCTTGATGATGCCCAAGGATCAAAAAATGTCCCATCAAATCAACCAACAAAATTGATGACAATGCTTCTCATTCATCCAAGCCATGATATGCAATATGATATGAGACTTGTTTATTTAATAGATAATGTGGAAGTTGTTTTTCACTACTGGCTGGAGCAGCATGTCTGATTGATATCTACATCATACGAAATTATCACACCAAGCATTGGGATCGTACACTATACTACGCCACATCTTGATAACACATGTGAGATATGCATCGCATGTACATAAAAGTGATTCCAAATGTCGGGCGCCAATGTGTGCTAACTCTTATCTTGTGCACTGATTGGGTGCATTGCATAGTATGACTCTTGTCGAAGACATCACTGTTTCCAGGTGCATGCTTAGTAAGATTTGATCGATTTGATCTGGTGGCAGCAGTGATATCTGTCGCTTCAAGCGCATGGTTACTTTCTACCGACAATGGTCGGTGATTATTCCGAAACACCCCGCAACACATCACGTGTAACAACGACCCTTTTTGCTTATGCCAATCGACAATTTATAGGGTTTCATATCCAATTCTTATGCTTCAAACGTAATGATTCCAGGCATATAGCAATATTCCTTTATTGTGTAACTGATATAGGTGTTGCTGGCAAAGGAAAATGATTTGATAGCTTCTCCAACGATTCTATTGGTACTTACTAGGATCCCATCCTTATTGACTCGATTCTTGTAGAGCCATTGACCATGACCATGTCGGGCATTAAAGTGATTATGTAGCCAAAGAGTTGGATTTAATGGTCCTTATATGGATAAAAGGACAATAATAAAGTGCGTAATGTACAACATCAGCAAAGAAATTTATATATATACAAAATCAAAGATTTTATCATTAACACTATTCTGAATTCCTCTTCTTGGCCAAGGGAGCTTCATCACCATAGGCACATGATTCCTTTTCAGTTTGCATGTCTGTAATCAATGTTCTGACAAAGGCTTGTTCGTACTTTGAGTTTTGGAACACGGTTGTCAAAACATCGGATGGGCATCGTAGAAAGTTGGGCGCGAATACCATAGCAAGATTGTTGACATTCATGCGTGTATATTGTGTCACTTCCTCGCGATTGAATTCCTAGTGATATCGCATGAGTTATCAAGAAGAGATCAAAAGCATATAATCATGACTTACCTGAACCGAAGCGATCATGTATAAGACAATACGGCGGTTTAGATCGGGTAAAGCATTGACGATGGCGATGGCTTGATCTGAATTTTCGGCAAACTTGACGCATTCATCATACAATTCAGTGGGTATTAATGGCTTTTCAAGATCTCGAAGCCAATATTTGAGCAAAGATGCAGGTACATTGGGATCGGTGATGCCAGTGGCATCATAATTGCCATTTTCAATCCGAACACGCTATTCATATAAAGCAGCATCATCAATATCTCATGTCTGTTCATATCAATGGATCAAACATACCAAATCAGTGACTTCTTCTGCATCGCCAGGAACACGGAAAATGCCTTCCGATTGTAGACCATTCATTTTCAGTACTGCATCAGTGAGGAACGGTACTATTTTGGGTATTTTAAGGCCGTTATCGCAATGGGAAGGTAAGGAGACGATCAACTCGAGGTCTTCTCCAAAGATGGAAGGCTTGAAGGGTGCTTCCTGCAAAAAGACACCGATATTAGCATGTGATTTCTACGTCAAAAATCAATCTCCTCGTTTCATACCTTGGCTCGTTCAATTTCTGCTACGGTCAAGACTTTGCCTTTAGGTCCACGCATACAAATTCGCTTCAGTCGAGTCGATACATGTTGGCTAATCACATCCACTTGGTTCTGCGTAACATGAGTGCTTTGATCCACAAAGTTATTCAGGTACGATTCGAGATTCTTGGAAGGTGGAAAGGTGACGCTGATAACACATAAAATCTCCCAACCTTTTCGGATGCTTTGTCTATAAAGTACATGTTAATATATGTTATTTCATCTCTTGATCCGCTTGTATTACCCATTCGGATTATTGTTTAATTGCTTGCATACTTGGACATAAATCTCATCACGCATTTGTCCTTTATCGATACCGCACGCAAGTATTGTTTGATATTCTTCGATTTCAGTCGATTGTCGTGGTCGTGGTCGATCACCCATAATGATTTGAATCAGTTTGAAGCATTTGAGAGCATCCTTGTACAAATCCTTATTGAGCATAATCAGGGGTTGTCTGAGTGAATCTTTGGTCCAACGTAGCATCTCTTCCATTGGTACTTGTCGTTTAAAGATGATCCCTCGCTTATGCTTTGCGAAATACTTTTGGGCGAATCCATCAATAGCAAATTGTGTGATCTCTTGTTGTAAATTGGAAGGAAGGATAGGTCTAGTCGATCATGTAAGTGATTTTATATCTATATCCATAGGGCGATACGTACTTTTTCTCAGTCTGAGCCTGCAGACTAAAAGGATCCATCCATTTAGTTGGGTGCATAGCAGCTGCTGCTTCTAAAAAGATATTAAGTAAACCCCACATACAAAATCGGTAAGGTTCATTTTGTTACCTGGATTGCTCACGGGTGTGCTGACAGCAATTGAGTTACGCGGAGATGATTGAGTGCGTGTCACGAGATTCTTCCAAGATGACGAAGTCTTTCCACGAAAAGCAGAAAAGTTTGACAAGCGTCGTTGACGAGCTGCTGCTAAATCACCCATTTCTGAGACCTGAAAGAGGATACAACAGTTATATAATGTGTTCACATGACATGAATTAAAAAAGAAACTTACCACGCTTTGTTTTCGAGCCCATCTGAAACCAAACAATCCCATAGAACCATTGGGTAATGCAGCGGATAATGAATCATGCGATTCTTCTTGAATGCATAATGGTGATGATGTGTCGGTAGTAGAAGTTGTTGCAGTAATCATTGGAGGAGGCGGAGGTGGTGGTGATGGTGGAGTCGTAGTACTTGCAGTATTGGTGTTATTGCCATCTGAAGTGGATCGAGTATGATGATAGGCTGTATTTGACGGAATAATGGATCGAGTTGAAGGAAGATCAAGAGAACGACTATTACGTTTCAAGACTGAGGAACCCGCCTCAGGAACCACTTGATCAAATCTGATATCAGTCTATACGATAACTTTAGTATTTCTCAATGGTTATAATATATATCCTGAACTTACATTGGTAAGAGAAATCACTGGTGTGTCAGCCGGCTGATTCCAGTGAGCTTGTCCCGAAGTAGTATGGTAGTAATATGGCATATCGTTGGCATCATCCCATAACTCCCACCATTCGCCATTCGGGTCATTGGGTTTGCTACAGTAATGATAAGTCTTTTTTTTTTCTACAATAATAAAGGTCTCCCCTTACATTATGCCTTGTTCAGGTTTATCTGTTAAGCATTTACCGGTGGTCTACCAAGAGATTGAGTCAACAAGTCAATGTATTCGGAACATGAGACCATCTGCTTACAGGATTAACGAAATAAATATCTTTCGAGTCGGGATGCACCACCTGGACCCAATCATAGGCTACAGTCGTCATGCCGAGGTGAAGGTGGTGAACGTGGTATGAAAGGGGTATTGGCGGGAAAGAAAGGTTACTGGCAAAAGAAAGCACAAGTGAAAAAAGGGAAAGTAAATGGGCGGTGAGCAAAAAAGGTTATTGTACAGAAGGATGGTCTGATTCCTTGTGAAGCACCATGTTACACACTTTACACTATTCCCGAAAAAGACAACTCGAAACGCCGATGGATGGGTTGTTTTCAACACACTCTTTACTATCTCAAATAGCTTGCTTTATCGACATTCCAGGGGTAACCCATCATATGTTTCATCATATTCTGGGGGGAAAGAGTGAAATTGGATAATATTATAAAAATATGTGAATGAATGAAACCAATCACAATTGTTTACAAGTTGTGTGTGCGTGTGTATGTGTGTGTGAATGCTTGGTAAAATGATAGTAATAGTATTATCAGTGAGCGGAATATTCTTTCCTTTCCTGTCTGAGACACACTAAGATATATAATGTGTTTTCATGATGCAATTGGCGATCGCTGCTCAGGTGATCGAATCTATATTCCCGCTCAATCCACTAATTATTATATTACACACGAGACAAAGGACAGCACAAATTTTCATGTTGGGGGGAAACACATTTTTGAAATTGATGGGTTGAGCATTCTCATTGTTGCCAAGACGTGGTCTATATTATCTGATCACCATCACCAGCCACATGTGGTGCATCCCACATTCATGCTCAGCATACTATCTCATGACACAAAGGTACGCCATGATATAACAATGATCATTTTTTTTTGCTAATGCTGGGTTGCTAGACAATGGTGGAACAAGGATGAACTAGTCATTGAATTGGCTTGTTATAGTCCTTTATTGAATCCCAGTTTGTGTTTGCCTTGCCTTTATACTACGCCTATGAATCAGGTGGAAAAGTTATAAGGCACTCACTCATAGTACAGGTATAAATACTTCTTCCTCATTCTTACTTGTCCACCCAACCCCCCAAATCATATGACAAGCGGAGATGAAGTCATGTGTAACCCCAATAGCAGCACTTTACAACTATTTGATCTGAAACCAGAGAAATAAAAGTGTGTCTGTGCGGGCATCATTAAATTCCAAAACATGATTTGTGTTATCCTTTATATTAGGCGATATTATAGATGATACTCTACTACTACTGCTGCTGCTGTTGTTGCTGTTGTTGTTCCTCCAAGTCTTTGTTAGGTTCAAGGTAAAAGACATCTTGGTAATGCTGATTTTTACTATGCACAATGCAACCCTGGATGATCAATGGCTCTCCGACAAGATACCCATTCTGGTAACAAGTAAGGCGACAGTCATTTCCTGGAATCATTTGAACAAGGTCACCCTATAATATCACCTATCAATCACTGCATTCTATCATAAAATGTGTTTCTCATACTTACAGTTTCCACATGTCGCACTTCGATAAAGCGTTGATCAAATGCAATCACATAGGGGTGATGATATACAATGTTGTCGGGGTGACTTTCCCACTCACATAATAGTGCCGATCTATACATGTGCATGCATGGTGTCAGTCAGTGAAACCGCATAAGCCTTTCTCCCCAACCATCCAACAGGTCATTGTCCCCACGCTGCTCAACATACGTTTCATCACGCGGAACCAATGATTGGTCACGATTGTTGACGTAAAATGCAAACTTGTTGTAACACAACAGGAACTTGCTCTGCATACGATACATGGCTAATGGTCTTAATCCATCGCTTCTTTGTTCCAAAAAGTCAAATTGAGGATCTTGTTCATTTGGAATACTGCGAGAGCTGCTCAAATCTTCAGGGTCGATAATCTCAAAGGCTTTATCGCACACCACAGCAAATTTGGATTTCAAGAAATGGATATTCACAGCTTGAGCTCCTACCGAGAATTCCTAAAATAACACCATCCATCAATCCTTCCATTTGTTTAAGATAAACAAAAAAGGAGTACAATACCTTGTAATCTTGGAACCATGGCGATTTGGAACTATGACTGCGGAAAAATCCTCGATGTCCAAGACTAATTCCTCGAGATCTCGTTTCCGATCCAATAGAGCGGGTAGGCTTGAGAGCTGTGAAAATGGTGTAGACTGTTTTTTGCCTGGCATAGACCAAGAGTTCAACACCATGGCACACACCGGTTTGGAAAAAGTGAACTGGTTCACTTATCTCATGGGCTAATCGATCGGGTGCTTTGCTGTTTTTGGGTGAAGTAAGCTCATCCAATGGATACGCATACAGCATTTTATCTAAAAGTATAAGTTATTTGTCCGCACAATCATGCAAGATGAACTCTGTGTTACCTGCAAGTACCAAGAGGATCTGATATTTTTGCATCACACCCAGTTGTGTCACATTCCGCAAAGAGAGGATTGGCCGGGCACGTCCACCTTTCAATGGCTTAAAGTAGACACCAACACTTGTTCCTATCGCCAGCATCTCGACATTGTTCTCGGTCACTATATCAAAAAAAGGTGTGAATCAACCAATCCCTATGCTATGTTATAAAAGAAAGACGCTTACCAAATGGTACAGTGCTAGTAACCTTGCCACAACCTTCACTGGTAGAAGAAGCACCATAATCTCTGAAAAAGGTACTCTCGATGCTGATAATATTGAATGCATCCACCAATTGTTTGAGATCACTACGGGCTTGTTTCAGAGCAAATAACCATTGATCCTTTTCTTGCTGGTTAGCACATTGCAAGTAGTACGTTTCTCCATGGCGACCAGGATGTGTGAGGACGAGTGACAAGTTTTCACTACGCATGGTGAGAGATGGTTTCAAGCTGGCATAAGTCGAACTGCTCGTCATGGATAGCTGAGACGGTAACATGAAATCATTTTCAATGCCTTGGACATGCAGCATTTGCAATGGGATGGGTCGACGCCAAATCTTGTATTCAGTAGTGTCACTGGTTTTGCGAGCTTTAGTAAGCAGCACAATATGGTCAAATACAATCACATGGATAAACTTTTCGCCAATATCGAGACCCAAGTTCTCCAATTTCAAGTCGCCACGATAATAAATCTTGCGTTGTGGATCAGTGAGCTTGAGATCGTAGAATTCACCTTGACGACACGTGAGTGCATTATTCAATAGCAGAATCTCAACACGCGTTTTGACTGTAGCTGTAAGTTGATCACATAGCTTGCATACTTGAGCAATCTTTTCATTGCATTGTGCAAGCAATTCGTACTCGGGATCCTCCTTATTTGTCTTTTTCATCAATGCTTGCAGCAAGAGAGGATAACGTGGTAAACGCAACACCGGTCGAAGCAAAAAGTGACGGAAAGGTTGTCGATTGAGTCGTGGATCTGAAAGTCGACTTGCCAAGAATTCATTAAATGCTGGATTGGATCGCTTCAAGTCGGCAACAATATACTCGGCAAGGTTGACATTGGGAACATAGAGCGCATAGGGATCACGGAAATGGTCAAGGTGCTTGAGTAAAATATCACCAATGCCAGGGATACATCCATCTTCATGTTCCTTGAAACGCTCATACAAGTCGTTAAAAAAATTGACGCTGAGCTGCTCCAATTCGACATGATTGTTGAATACGTCTCGAGCAAAGAACTCCCATTCAGCTTCATTGATCACTTGGGAATCTTTCAAGGGATCAATAATTGCCTATAGAATATGATCTCATTAATACAGTTCAAATCGTCATGCTGTTTTTATATACTCACTTCACGCAACAATTCGAGATCCTTGAGATACTGTTCTTCACCATAGATGATTTCATTAATAGCTTCTTGACGATCACGCTCACGCTTATCCACAGATTGATAAAACTCGGGATCCATACGTTGACCCCATGTCTCTGCCACTTGCATCTATACATGACCATACTCTTAGTTATAGCGGATACTCTCATATATGTATATAAACTTACCCCTTCACTGTGACCCACTGTTCTTTGAGAGACACTTCTTGCCAAGGCATCCTGATCGAATCAATCAATACACACTCACGCGTGATCCAGTATCCCTGTCAACTTACTTCAGTTTCTTGTTCTTGTACACTAGCCTTGTTGGGACAACGTGGTGCATAACAACCTTCACCTGGTTTACATCCTCTCACATAACATCGTGTCATGGGCGTATATACACCCACCACTCGGGTGCTCTTCAATAAGAAAGTTTCTTCAGCGGAACCTTGTACAATCTGTCGCTTTATCTTGTTGGATGGTTCCACAGACACCAAAAGTTGTTTAGGTGAGGAGTTGTGTAAGGCGGTCAATAATCCCAAACAATATTCACGCATGTGTTCATTTCCTGGATATTTGCTTTGCAACAGTTGGGTCATTGTATCCTATCCAAACATGTCAGTAGAGATGGTCATTCATAGAGCAACAAGATATTTACCAATGCTTCTTGACCAGTAAATGCTTCAGGATATTCATCTGTAAAACTGAGTTGACGTAGACCAACAACTTGCTTGATACTCTTTGCAAACAACTTGGCTACCACAGAAAGTAATGCTGGATCGGTGGATTCGAGTGTCATTGATACATCATCATCAGGTGTTGTTGGTGCTTGTTCAGATGGATCAGGTGGTAAAGGTTTACTCTCAAGTCGTTCTTCTTCCTCTTCCTCATCACTTGAATCTTGCGTTGTGTGTTGCTTTGTACTATCTTTACGAAGCAACTGTTCTCTGAGTTCTTTTCTTGCTGCATGTTCAGCTTCTAAAACCGAAGAGGGTTGAACAGTGGATGATCTGAAGCGACTAATAAAATCTTGAGCTGGTGGACGAGCATAATTGGGAGGTGGATACGAGATTTGTGGTTGAAATGCATAGTATCTATTTCCACCTGGCATAGGCATTGGCATTGGCATCGGCATAGGCATGGCTGATGACGATGAAGTAGGAGGAGGAGGAGGATGATTTGGACCACCACTATTTGGCATAAGCATGTCTGATGAAATGGATGGTGATGGTACAGGAGGTGGATACATGTGTGGTGATGGTGGTGGTGGTAGTTGTTGCTCTTGATGGGGTCTTGGTGGATATAATGGTGTTGGCATTGTATCAGGATGTGACATGTGAGGGGATAAATGAGGTGATGCGTGTGTTGAAGATGGAGAATTGTGGTAGTCATCATCATTGGGTGGTTGTAATTCATGCTTCTCTTGATGATAAGGTAAAGCTGGACGTGGATAAGGTGACTCTGGACGATAAGGTGCACTTGGAGTACGTGGAGGATACAATGGTTGTTGTTGTTGTTGTTGTTGAGGTGGATACATGGTAGTATTAGAAGAGGGTGGATATGGCATTGGAATTGATGATGGTGATGGTTGTGGTGGATACATTTGGGGAGCAGGCATTGGCATTCCTCCTTGAGCTTGTGGGAAAGATAACCATCGTTGATCATCCCGAGGATCACGAGGTGGTAATGGTGGGGGTGCTGCATTCCTGGGTGGATAAGGTGGTGGATATCCTCCTTCATTACTGTTGGATGGATAAGGCATTACCATTCCTCCTCCATGGTAATATTGGGGTGGTTGCTATGGTATTTGCATGTCAGCTGACTCCATCATATACATCTTTATATGCACTCGGCATGTGTGTGTTGCTTACAGGAGCTGTATGACCATCAGACCTATGATTGCTGTTGCCTTCCTCATCAGCCGAGTATAATCCTCCAGAGTGTGGTATCGAATGTTCAGACATTAGTACCTTCTTGGCGTTAAATACAAATGACCAGGTACGCTGAGATGGCGAATATATTGGACTATAACAACAACATGGTGAGTTTGATGACATACACACACTCTCTCTATTATTGCATTACTTCTACTTTGAGTGTAATCGAGTAGCAGACCCAACCTTTGGCGTGCTTGGACGAGAAGAGAAAGGGCACAGACTCGTGTTCCGAGCTTGTTACTGTTTTAGACTTAAAGCGCGCGCGTTCTAAAATCTCAGACTGCAGCTGTTGCCACCCAACGAAACATGAATCGATCTTTACCTATAACTCTCGAGCATTACATATGTTCATGCACCTTCATCTTTAATGTAACATCACTCCTTCTGGAAATTGTCATAAGGGTACTTGTTTAGTTGATCCAGTTATTGTTCGAAGCAACTGCAAAATAAACATGCTCTGATATGAAGTATATTAAATCCACAAGTTGTCATAACAAAACATAATTTCGGAGAAGCTCTCTACGCGAATCACCTACCCCACACATTGTATTAATTGATCTTCATAAGATCAACACAGTTCTTTGTGCTATCACTTGTTTAAGGGATCCTGCATTTCTCACACCAACAACCAACTATGAAACTCCATGTCGTTGTTTAATCTTTAACTGCTGTAGCAATATTGCAACAGTAGCCGGATCAAGAGCTCATGTCAAGTTGCCGCTTGATCCATTCTGTTTTATTTGCGAGTAGATTCTACTCGAGAGCTTTCACGAGTGAAAGGTATCATTTCTAAGGTCATAAAGCTTGTTCCCCATATATTGCATTTGATTTCTCAAGACTAGTAAATGATACATTTGGTCATTAATCTTACAAGGATAGATGATGACCATGTCCATCACCTACATGAGAACTTAAATTGCGAGACCAGTGAAACACGATACCGCTTATGAACCTAACAAGGATAATACCAAGTTCGGTCATGGTTGTCGATGTTTCATATTCACATGGTTGGTATGAACGGAAGAAAACATGTGAAAAAAAAAACCGATTCCTGGAGAGGTGACGATGAAAATTCATCCGATCTTTCGGTGATTAAAGCTTGAATCATAACGAGATCAATGGTGAGCAATCAAGCATGGGCATAGCATTGAAAAGAGATTGGCATATCCTCATAAATATGGGTTCAATGTGCTCCATGTGTATATCTTTAAAGATTGTAACCTTATCGACAAAGTACAAAGTACATTATCTCTGGGATGATTATCTCCAGCTGTCATTGGCTGGGAGGACTAAATGATGTTTGTAAGTTTGTACCTGTCATTGTGGACCCACCCCAGGTCCGAAAAAATGGTGACACCAATGGTATCCATTCAAAACAGCAGAAAAATAGAAAATGACAAAATCTCTTGGCGACACATTGCACAAGATTGAGTTTTACCCGTATACACGGATCCTTATGACAAGTAAGAGGAAGTGATGCTATTGCATACTCCCTTTTATAATCCATCCATAGGGCCATGATGATTCAGCAGCATAATGACGATTTGCCCTGTCGTCGGAGATCCGGGGAAATCCTCAATGCAGGTATTTTTTCCGTAATGTAGTGTAGTGGCTAGTATAACCGGATGACTCGTTGAAAACATCCGGATCTGTTTATGCTACTTATGAGCAAGACTTTCCCACGAGATTAACATTTGGCAATTCTAGTATATATATATGCATGTCAAAACATGCGTGATGTCTTTGTGATAACTTATCGGCGACTTGATCAACCACTTTGTACTGCTGTCAATCTATGAGCCGACTAGTCCCCATATGTGCAATGCTTACGATTTCCCTCACTTTAACTCGTTCCCAGCTTGTCTTTTTTTTCTCAGATCAGTTGCTTATCACGCTAGATCTCTAGCATTATCGATTAGCCGATCGCTGAACTTTATCAACATGTGTTATTTAATAAAGCATTGAAACAATGAAATATAGGATGGGAAAGGTTTTTATTGTTTGTTTAGGTCATTTTATTGCAATGAGACTCAACCATACAACAAAAAGAATTGTCCTGAGTCACGCAGACGAGGATTGAGCAGTGAGAGAGTAGGATGGAAAAAAAAGTCCGCATCATTATGATTTGTGCGTGTGCTCCAAGCTTCCTTATACGACATATCCGAAAGAAAGCAGCAACCATAGTTGAATACATCTTTTCTCCTCTTTTTCCTTCTTCTTTTTCTATACCACTTATCACTCTCTCAATAAACACGCTACGAATCGTTATGTTCCCATGGATTATTCGGAAAAACCCAACCTACGCTTAAATTCGATTGACCAGCCTTTGGAAAAAGACTTGACTGCATTGTCACCTGCAACACCTTCGGGTGTGGCAGCCACGCTCTTGTCCGACTCTTTATTTCCACCCAAAAAACCCAAATCTCCCAATGCCATGGACGACGCTAATGAAAGTGATTCCGATACGTCTGAGAATGGAAGCAGCAAAAAAGACCCACTTGCAACACAGGTGTGGAGGTTATATACCAAAGCAAAGGACACCTTGCCTAATGCTTCACGCATGGAGAATTTGACGTGGCGAATGATGGCCATGACACTCAACAAACACAAAAACAAGTCGTCTACTCCTTCAACACCACGTTCAGAGAAAGGAGATGTTTCATGTCAAATGCATATGGATACTACCGACTCTTTGGAACCATCATCCACTAGTCATGTCACCTCACCACCAGCTCCTGATGATAGTACTGAACTCTTGTCATCATCAGCACCACCATATATGATTGATTTCCTTAGTGGAGGACCTCCATTTCAAAGATCAGGAAGTCCTGGTATCGCAACACCAAGGCAAAATCGATATGCTTCTCAACAGTATCCACGCAACAAGAGCGTGTTTGTGTATGGTTCAACTCGTGCAACATCATCATCATCGTCGGCCGCGGCTCCGTCATCTCCGTCCCACGTTGCATCACCCCAAAGTGTAAGTGGATCCTTGAATGATGATGATTGATATACTGATCGTACTTTGAAACAGGTCACAGACAATAATGGATCCTATTTTCCATCGGTTGCTAGTAGCAACAACAACAACAGCAATAGCATTACTATTCCTGTTGACATGCCAACCGATTCGGATATGGAACAAGATCATCATTATCATGAACCAACCTCGCCTTTCTCAGGAACTGGTTCTCTCGACACAAATAGCTTTCTCAGTCATTCATTGCCAGCATATCATCCTGTCAATTCAATGCATGGTCAAAGTTTACTACTTCAACAATCACATCATCCTACTACCAACAATACAAATGATATCAATACGCATCAGACCTCGCAGGCGCGGTCCTCACATCCTGTTTTGATTCCAACAACACCCACTTCCAATAATCCCAATACTACATCTCATCATCCTTCCATGAATTTGGATGCTGCTGCTGCTGCTGTAGCTGCTGCTGCTGCAAGTCGTGGTATTCATCCAGGTGCAATGAGCTTTGAAGATTTACTTTCCATGTACTATGCTGGTGGAAATAATGGTTCTGTCACTTCACCTGGGGTAGAAACAAGCATGCTATCATCTCTTATTGCTGGTCAAAATCCTACCACTCATTCGAACGATTCATTTCATGCTAATGTGGCATCATCAGGTATGCTATTTTTATATCAATACCAATGCAATGATCTTACCTTTGTATATAATAGTTCCCCGACCCATTGTTCCTCAAACACCACCATTGACAACAGAACCAATTCAACAATCTATGAATTCACCCAAAGTCAACAAGTCATCATCCTCAGCCAGTAACAAAAAATCTGATGATGGCTCGAAAAAGGAAGGATCGACGACGGTCTGTACCAACTGTGCTACAACCACCACACCACTTTGGCGACGTAACCCAGAAGGTCAACCCTTGTGTAACGCTTGTGGTCTATTTCTCAAGTTGCATGGTGTTGTTCGCCCACTAAGTCTCAAAACGGATGTGATCAAAAAACGCAATCGTAGTGGTGCATCCAGTGCAAACCGTAATGCGGATGGAATGAATCGAACCAACAATAGCACCAATAATAATAACAGTGGTAACGGTAATGGATCAGGTGCTACAACAAAAGGAAAAGCTATTCTTCAAGCCAATCATGCATCATCAGCTATCAATAGCGGCAGTAATGCATCACAAGGATCTACCATGGGTGTTATTGGAAAACGTTCCAGTGGTACAGGCATGATTAATATTGCTCCCAATGGTGGTATCAAGGTTTCGATGCAACCGGTTGCTACCGATGCTACCTCCTCTCCTACGACGACGACTTCACGACCTATTGTCTTTGCTCAACATCGTACAGCATCTACAAAACGACAACGACGACATTCATTGAGCAATGAGGATAAGAAAGTCGAAGAATCGTCAGGATCATCCGCAATCATGATTTCAGGATCAATGCCTAATCAATCCATGTCTTCAAGTGATCGATTTAGGCACATGTTATTACCGCAACAGCAATCAAGGAACATTCTTCCAAACAACCAACAACAACGTTTACCACAGCATCCACCATCAGCAACATCTTCAGTCATGCCTACAGTGGGAAGTGCACCAACGAGTTTATCATGGATGGGAATGATGTCTGATAATAATCCAACCACGTTTGGTTCTCCTGGTTCCTATAACAGCGAATTATCTCATCCATCGTTATCATCACTCACCCCAGAACAATTACAACAATTGCTTCTTATACAACATGCTGCTGCTACTGCTGCTGCTGCTGGAACAACATCATCATCACCATCGTCTCTTTCTAACAACATGTCGATGGATCATGATCATCAACACACTTGGTCATAAATCATATGCACTCCTATCACCTTATCTCTTTGTAATGTAAACCACCCACCCTACCCAACCCATAAACTTTTTGTATATGCTTCTTTTCTCTTTCCTTTGATTCAACTTGTTGTTGGCGTTGTACACCTTTTGTTTTTGTTAGATTCACTATGCGAAAACCCTTTTCAATACCATTTGCTCTCTTATATAATCGTATTTTTTTCTCTGCATTTATTCATTGTGTGTGTGTGCGTCTGTCATATTGGGTTGGGAAAATACAAAGGCTATATGGATTACGAACCAATTGGCTTGCTGATCCTTAGAGAACAAGCACTGAGAGGTGTCAATCCCTGCATAACAAGGAATGTAGTAGTCATGACATTACATGCTGGAATGATGATTGAAGTCGCATTGTTAGAATAAAAATGATCAATGTTTTAGACAATAAATGATAAAGGATGAAGATAACGAATACATTGAAAATGGGATACAAGTAATTGAAACCGATAAAGTAACTAGAGGAACCGACGAGAATCAAGTGAACATCATCATCCGGTTAGTGACAAACTGAGACAAGGTCGCTTGTTTGGCCAGAGCAAAATGCACATTGATTGTCCTTGTGAACCCGACATTTGAAGCGATTGACCTGACACGATATCGTTTCCCCTTTGATAAGCACGTATGCCCTGCAGACGACCAAGCACGTATGGTAGGGTAGGGGTATGAGTAAGAGTGTGTGATAGCCATACGCATATCCTGGCGCTCAGTAGGAAATGGATCCAACACTGGGGCGAGGGTGTACCATGAACAATACGAAACGAAGATGGAAGATCCAACCACATCAATCCCCATAGCCAATCTTGCCCAGCCAATGGTTCTTGTGTCTAAAAGTCGATAGAATGAGAAAAAGAGTTCTATGAATAATAGATCAAGCAAATATATACCTTAATATCCAGAGTAAGATTCAACGTCGTTGACAATTGTAGTGAACAGACTTGTTCGGTTGGAGTTGCTGTTGTTTTCAGAGAGACAATGCCCAAAGTTACAATGCTTAACCAAGAAGCTATTTCAATAGTAACATCATCATTATTAGCACATACAATAAATCACTTTTTCATTGTTTTCGCTCTACTTGCCTTTTCAAATATAATCCACCATTCCCTTTTCTCCTGATATTCGAGTGGTACATGAGCCAACATAAAAGACCTTGTTGCTTGCTTGAAAACCAGACCACTCAAACCCGAAGCAATGCCAAATGAGCCACAGTCTTGAGAACTATACAAGCTAAACGTAAATGGGAAGTTTAAATTTTCAACATTGGGACTTGGACTTTGAATGTACCTGTTGTACCACTGGAACGGCATAGCGACCAAAGAGAGCACCTTGGCTACAACGCTTCTTCTTCAACACACGCCACTCCCCGGCTACCAATATTCATTACTATGTTAATACAAAGTTTTTGTCAGCAACAAGAGCAACTTTCAACATACATGTCTCAATGCATGGTGTGAATGGCAACGCGTTAAGGTTGAGAGCGAAGCACACACGTGTTAAATTTCACTCAGTGCACCCACTGCTCCTACTCACCTTTGCAGCCAACTACCCTTTATGCAAGCATTGACCAATAGGATTGACATCCCAACTCGCCCTCTTAGCTTGTTACACAAAGTAGTCCTTGTGCATCTTCCTCATCAAGACCCGTTTTGACACTTAAACAACTAGCAAAGACCAGTTTACTTATAAAACATACTCTTATCACTTGTATCTCAAAATTTTCATAGATAAGCTTAAACCAATTACTTAGGCAGAAATGTTCTACTCCCCCAAAAGTACCTAATGACAAAAGTATCCTGTTTGTAATGTGGAATGAGCGATCCACGGAATGTTCATACCAGCCGAATGGGATCGGGGTGGTCGTCCAAAAAAAAAAATCTGAGCGTCGACCCGACAACTTTTAGCTGGCAGGAACAATCGGTCATGTCTTGAAATGAGGAGCGCCATCTCACCTTTGGACACAAGGCACTTTCAGGCACGTTGGTCACTTCTGTACTAATAACTATGCGTTTCTGAATCACAAGCAATTGAAATATAGGCGATTGTGTTTCTTATAGTGCAAGTGATGATTGTTCCCTGGTTGATAGTGTCGACAATACTAGCAGAAAGCCGAATGCAATGCAAGGTTACACACATCCATAGTTGACAGGTTGCGCCAATGGATAATGGTTCGTCTTTGGAAGGGGTTATTGGTTCTTTATATGATGAACAAATGATCCATATAACACCAATGAATTCATATATTCTTTCATCTTTGGTACGAGCTGGTGGCATGCTTTGGTTGTACAAGTTGGTCGAGCTGCATATAAAATAATTGAAGAAGCGCATAGTTGGTGTCACTTTAGTCCATAGTAAAATAGCTTATTCGAGAGAGAAGTATAACACCATAATAAAGCATATCGAGTTGTAGTTTATTCATACTGATAGGATATTGCTTATGTTTATATTGCTTATGTTCACATTATAGGTAGCTACTGTAACAAGCGGGGTGGCAGTGAATGTCGTATGCATAAAATGAAGGCAGGCGACAGGAACAAAGAAAGGGCGCCCTTCTTTCCTCTTTCTCCACTCGTGTTTCACAAAGGTAAGATCAACTCCAGTTACAAGCTACAATTGCACTCACTGTTGTCAATGCCTTCAATGCACAGCGTCAATGGAGTGAGCAGGTCACACGATCTGTGGTGAATGCGCGATGCTCCTTTCGAGCTTCATGGAACAACAAGCACGCGTGAACTACCCATGACTCGAGCTTCATTTCATTGCAGCAGGTATGTTCAATCGTTGCGCTTGTTTTACTCTTCATGTTGACACATTGTGACCCTAAAAGGCCATTTTCAGGTTGCTGTTTTCTTGTTTATACGGGCCAAGGTCGTCATATGTTCTCTATGTCCTCGTTGTGCATAAATAGAGCCCAACATGTCTTTGCACTACTATATTTGGGTATGTTGACGAGAAAAGGGAATGAACTGGCTGTTATTCATCTCACATTGTGTTTATTGTAGATTGAGCAACTTGAAGGGAAACGATGGCAGCTACAAGGCGTTGATCTCATGCAAGAAAGCCATGCATGGTTTCATGGGTACGTATAGCATGGATCTATAAAGAATGTACGGTTCATTAACTAGTCATTTAACAAAACAGCAGCAGAAGATCCATGGGATGAAGATCCAGTTGTTTCTGGCAAAGAATGTAATTGAGCAACCTGGCAAAGGTAAAGTGTTCAGTGAATGGTTCCTACATGCAAGTATGCTCATACACGTGATTTTAGAATCAAGATGGGTTCCTCTCGGTTATATTATATTGGCTCATGTCAAGGATGTCATTGTATCAATCTGTATTGCCTAAAGGGAGACGCAACGTTCCCCAGTGCTTTAGCACCCAGTGCTTTAGTACCAAATGCGATCACGTTGCAAGCCTTAATTTATTAAGTCATTCAAAAAT